>PVIC010023149.1:10115-27085 GCA_004025085.1 Thryonomys swinderianus | reverse complement strand
TAGAGGTCAAGGTGACAAAGCCAAGCAGCCATTCCTGTTGCTTCTGACGGTAGAATGTTCTCCATGCACCTTCCAGGAGTCCATCGCTACCAGCTGTAGTTGAGTTAAATTACACACTGTCTGTGTGGCGGGCACGCAGTCTCTGAGCCACCAGCCTCTTTCTGTGGCAGTCAGATGCAAATATGACTGCTGGCAAACACGTGTTAAAATATCCATCCCACCCATTTCTGTCAGAGTCCTGCTCAAACTCCTCCTTGGTTCACCACCCAAGAGCATAGTTCTCCAGGAAGGAGCACTTTGGGACTCTAGCAAACCCTCTGTCCACAGCACTGGCCATGCCACCCCTGGCTCTTCCTACTGCTTTTGTACCACAACTGGCACAAACCAGTTCTGTGCCCTTGGAGAAGCACTCAGACCCTTCCTTATTTTCCTATTTATAAGTGAGGAAAATAATGGTACAGTCCTCTTATGACTGTTTTCAGAATTCAATCACAATAAATGACATAGAGTAGTTCCCAACAGAGAATAAGTCCTCAACTTGAGCTAGTCCTGTTCTTTTCTAACTACTGAAGTCCCTTCCTTTCTTCCTAATCAGTTTTTTTTCCTGCTCTCTAAGATCCAGCTGGTACATCGTCTCTCTCGCAGCCTTTGCTCTTCACCCTTTCCTGCCTCGCTCTGTCTCTGCTTCCCTCACCTGGCAAAGTCCACGTGCTCCCCATGCTCCCTGTGACATGCGGGGTCCAGCGTCGGGCACCCTCTCTCCGGCTCACCATGCTCTCTCAGAACAGGCATCGTGTCTCTCAGAGTCGGTCCTACATGATCGCCGCCTAGCAGATTCCTACACTATCCACAACCCCAGCGTTTACAGGGCGCCTTCCACACGTCCAGCTCACAGCGAAAGTAAATCCCTTTGTCGTCCCTGGCTCTTCTGGGCCCCTTCATGGCGAGGGCAGCACATCCGCAGCCCCGTTCCCAGGATGGTCCCTCAGGCTCTGGGGCCTACTTCCGTCACTTGCTCCCTGTCTCCTCTGCAGGACGGCTGTTAGCCGCAGACCCTCACGGACCCCGTCTGCCTTCCCCCTCCACCTTCTGTCCTGCGAGCCTATTTCTCTTGCTCTTCAGGGAGGAGGTGCCAATCTCTAGCACGCTTTGTTTCTTCCTTTCGTCTCTTTCCCAAGGCACCTTCGCTTTGAAGAGGCTGCTGAAGAGGAGATTATTTCATTTTTTATGATCAGCAAAAGAAAAAGTAGGAGGCTTCATAACAAAAATTGGCAAGATCTGAAGTTATTTGCATTTCATAAGAATCAAACATTTCTAAGTTTTTTTTAAAAAAGAACTTTCAAATATTTTTTTAAAAAGGATCGAAATATTGAAACACATGCTGCAGATCTGGAGGGGGTTAATCTAGCAGTTTTATGTTGGGGCAAAGAAATTCTCTGAATTAGAACATTTGGTACGGGTGGGCTCGGTGTACCGTCTCATCCATCGTGTCCTTCCCTTTCAGAGTACAGCCGAGCCAAGCAGCTTGTCTGCGTGCCTGTGGATGTGACAGACACTTTGAGATGCTTTAGAGAGACCCTGGAGAAATCCAGATACCATAACAGATCGTTCCGACACAGCAAAAAGCTGCTTTCGTTATTGCTTGCTCAGACACAAGGTAAACGCTCGTCCTCTGTCCTTCGATCTCGGTTTCTTGGAGTCACCGTCCTGCGGGTAGACCGCACTCTGCTTTTCCTCTTTCCCATGGCCATGTGCACGCCCGGCTGCCTCTCTCCATCTCTCTCACATCTGCTGGATCTCATCACCTGTCTTTGTTGCTTTATTCTAACCGAGGCATTTTTGGTCCTGCTTTTATGCTTTCTTCCAAACAAGCAAATGCCTGTAAGGACAACAGATGTGACAATAATATTCATTAATTTTTTGACTTCGTCCATTGAAGTTCTTATAGTTTTCTTTGCAGGTGTGAGATTATGCTTGTGGTTTGCTTTCCTTAATAGATGGATTGAGTCATACTGAGTAAACTAGAATCGTTTACCAAACAGCACTTTCTCAGTCTCAAAGAAATGGCTGCATTTTAAAATAAGAATCAATCTGATCTCTTCCTAATACCATAGATTATGAGTTTAGATCCTTCTGTTAGCTTACAGCCAGGTGCTCAGTGTGGTCGGTTACATGACGTCTGTTCATTTTCTCTCTTTCAACAGGTATTTGTGGATTCAGTCAGGAAAGACTCTTGAGTAAATAGTAAACTCAAAAGAAGCATATTCTCAAGTTTAGGCAAGGAGGAAAAATCCTAAATTATATATACTTAGGTTACTTAAAAATTTGAACTTTATAATGTATTTATGCATCTTGCTATGAAAATTTATCAGAGTATAAAAATAAAGTTAATATGCTTAAACTTAAAATAATTATTTTAAAGTAATTAAAACATTACATTTATACTTAAGTAAGATACTAATTTCCACTAAACTAATCACTTAGAAATTTGACCATATTTAAAAAGCCCACTGGCAGAGATTTATTTATTTACATATTTATTTATTTGCTATTATTGTTGGTCCCCATTTCACTCTAGACAAAGCCCTCTCTGTAAGTATCCAGTTTTTGGTTGCTTTGTCTGCAGATTCCCATTATGATAAATCAACACTTTGTACCATTGTACCTTTTTTCAGTTATTCACCATGTTAGTGATCAGTAAAGGTATAAATTTATGAAGCAAATACAATTACTAACTGACTCTGAGTCTCACCTGGTACCAAAACTTTCTCAGTGGTTTGTCCCTCCTCCTGCAGCTGTAGACTTTAGAATCTCTCTTAGCTTCTTTCTCTGTTACTGTTGACTACTTCCCTGAAATTTTTTCATTTTCCTTTTCCTGTATGCTCTTTGAGCCTGCAAAGAAACAGGCTCTTTCCCATTTCCTTCTGTCTCAGGCCAGGGCTTTGTATGTGTTACTTCTCTCCCTGAGGTTTCGGCCTCAGAGGCAAACTAACATCTTACTGTTGGAAGCTGTTTCAAAAGAGGGCAAACTCAAACTGTGTAACCTCCATCAGTTCCCAGGAGAAGCAAAACATTATCCTCACATTAGCTCTCCGGCTGGCTACCCCTTTGTGGAGCTCTGTACAAAATAACACAAGTTTAGAGCCCATCGACATGCACATGAGGTCTTCAGAAATGGTCCTGGATACCGAATTCAAGGAAATAGTGACCCACAGAACTGCAAATAATTCTCTGCTTTGCAAAATCTTTCCTTCCTTCTCCCTTTCCATTCCCTCGGCATTATCTCCTCTTTCTTCTTTTTAAGTTTTTAATTTTGTTTTCACAAATTTAGGAGAGAAAGGAGGAGCACATGATGCCAAATTCTCTTCTGGAAAGGTGGAATTTTGTCTGGGAATAGAAGAGATGCACATGTCAACACCCCCTGACCTTTCTCAGGAGCGCTTCAGAGTTTTTAGTTCCGTGGAGAAGAGCAAACTTTCCTATTCACAGCTGGGATTGGTGATTTCTTCTTATCATCAAACAATTGGTAAGACTAACCCGTTGCTTATTATTTTCAGTCAGCCCTTCTGTCATGATGCGGAAATCCCACCTTGTCCTGAAAGGTGGATGAAAGAGCTTCCATGTGGAATCTCTTCATTGGACCTTGGGAGGAAGTGACTGGATTCTTCCAGGTCCCTCTTGCTGCCGCCTGCTCTCCTAGCTGGCTGTCATCACTGTAACACTTGAAGTCACCATTCTGCTCACCCCCTTAGTTATGGATCCCTTTGGGGGTGGAAGCTCTGACTTGTGCTTTACTGTGTCCAGCTGGATTCCACCGTCCTCGTCTTTGTTTTTGGTTCAGCTTTACTACAAATTTAATAGTACATTTCTAACCCATATTGGAGACCTGATTTTCTCCTTTTAAATAAGAAACATTTTATAATTCTCTCTCTGCTTCCTGAAATAAAATTTATATTTAATATTTAATATATTCTTCCTATGTACATTTAAAAATCAGCAGTCTCTAAGTATAAAATAGAGGATAAATAAAACAGAATCACTTTACAATAAAAGAACGTGTTGATTAGCATGTAAATGCTCGGGCATCAGAAAGTGTGGAGTAGTCAGATGTTTCTTCCTGTAATCACCACAAATATCACAACTCCAGATGGGAACTGACACAGGTGGGCTGTGTTAGTGACTTAAATAGTATCAGCATGATTAAGTTTGGTGACATGACTTTCTGTAGTGGTAAATAATTCCTGGCAAAGTTCTGAACAAAGCAGTCTCTCACTGTGGTTCTATGTAGAGATCATGCAAACATTTTTTTACATGCAAGGTGAAGCTGGGTAGCAGAGAATTACGAACAGGTTCTCACTTGTTGGGGAGGTTTCTGGGCCTTGGAGGCCATCTACCCACGAACTCGGCTTCATCTACCCAGTACCAGGAGATGCTTCTGCAGTGCCTCTAGGAGTCAGTAGCGCCACAGTTAGAAACCACTACCATGTCACCTGGGTTTTGGCTGTGTGACCCCGAATACATATATTTATGAGAAAACAATAAAAAAATTCTGTGATATTAAAGATGCATTTAGCTAAAAGGAAAAACCTGATGTGACATGATCTTGTTGCACCTGTGCTATAAACAATTTGGGGCTTCCCACTTTCTGCAGGGTAACTTCCATATTTCTCAGCTTGACGTTCAGGGGTCTTCAGAATTAGGTGCTTCTTCCCTCTTCAGGTCCCCAGCTCATGCTCTCAGGGAAAGTGATCCTGGAGTCACACTGGTCGTTCCCATGTCTGTGTATGTAGCCTTTTCCCATCACATACTCTCTCCCCATCTCAAGCTTTCTGGCTTCTTTCCGCTCTCTCCCAGCAGCCCTTTTCTTTGCGGAGAGTCAGACACCGTCTCCCAGTCCTCTGTGTCTACATAGAACGTCGTTTGCTCTCACTCTTGGTGTATGTGTTACATGACATTTGAAAGCACTGTCAGCTTGCACTTTTCATATTGCAATCCACACAGTTAAGAAATAATGCACTTTAAAATAGTGTTGCAAATGTAAAGGAAATATTTTTCCTTGGAACTGACATTTATTCTTTTACTTGATTAAAAATACAGATGTCCTCCAAGCCAGAAATCAAAGAAGTCTTAAAGTTCAGGCCTTGCATATACTTGGAAATCTTCTCGTCTTTGCAGAAAAGAAAAGGTATATTTTTAGGATTCAGTGGACTAAGGGCACTCTTTCTCTTTGTTTTAAAAAATGTTTGATAGGGTCGGAGATTTGGCTCAGTGGTTCCGGCACCTGCCTCGCAAGTGCAAGATCCCTGGCTCAATCCCTGGTAACCACATACAACAATACTGGGCATGGTACGCCCACTGGCAATCAGTACCTCATACCACAGATGCCGGGCTTGGTGGCTCAAGCCTGTAATCCCAGCACTTGGGAGGCAGAGACAGGATGATTGCTGAGTTCGAGGCTTGCCTGGGCTACATAGTGAGCTCAGGGCCAGCCTGAACTACAAAGCGAGACCCTGTCTCAAAAAGAAAAAAAAATGTTTGATAATTAGGAAGAAACACTGTCTTCCATAATTTTTAGAACTATAATAGCACTTTCATTTTACTCACCAAATACTGCTGGAAGATAACTGGTGTGGCTCTGGATGGTAGAGAGTTATGCTCCAGTATGTTAATTGAGTATTTCCTTGGCATATTTGCTCCTCCTGTTGGAAGACAGACTTAATAACAGGCCCCAGGAGACATTCTTCTAGATGTTCTGATTCTGTTTTAGGGCTGCTCTAAAGTGTTGGTGTCAAGCTCTTGACGACATCTTCACAAAACCCGACGTGCTGCACACCTGGAAAGAATTTGTCCCCTCTCGTCCCAGAGCCACCAATGGCTGTTCATCTCTGGGGTTCAGAGACTACAGTGAGGAATTTCTGTCACAAGTTGGCATTTGGGGGTGTTTGCAAGGCGCGGTCATATCAGCAAAGATAGCACAGTGAGTATGAAGAGGGAATACCCTGCACCTTAGCTGCGGGCTGCTTCTGTGCAGTGCCCGCTGGTGCAGTGTTGAGGGCCATGGCGCATGCACACTGGATTCTCAGGCAGTGTACGTATCACTCACACTTCACTGTGATGCTTGTAACTGTCTTCTGTTCATGTGGCACCTCCCACCCACCTTCATTGCTTTCTTTATGATGTACACTGAGCGCCTGGCACAGAGGTGGCATTCAGTAGCTACAGGAAGAATTTGTTTCCTAGTCTTTTCCACTTTTCAGAGTCCTGAGTTCTGTGGCACATACCCACATCTTCAAGACCATCAGCCTGCCCTCTTCCTCTCTTCCTCTCTTGTCCTCTTAGTCTTCTTGTTCCATGCGCACGAGTCCTTCTCTGACTCTGACCCCCATCAGTCACCCAGGAGAATGTCCTCATCTCGAGGCCCTTCATTTAATTACATCCGAAATTCAAAAAAATCTTTTCTGTCACGTATGATAATGTACTCATACGCTCAGGTTCCAGGGGTTAGGGCGTGGGCATCTCACCCTACCACAGGTAGTGTAAGTGAATGCCTTTATCGCGCTTAGCCCAAAGTTAGTACTCACAAATACTTTAAGTATTTGGTTAACAAGAGAAATTCAAAAAGTAGAGACATAGTACAGGTATTCTTTACCTCTCCAATGACATATGTAGCTCACCTATGCATACAGAGGGCAAAAACTTGCTTTATGTGAGGCATAGCAAACTGTGGTGCTTGTGTAAATTTTAAAAAACGTGTTGCATTAAAAAATATTGTCATTAATTCCCCTCAAAGCACCACCCTCTCTCCACTTTCAACACACTCATCCCTCATTCTCTCCACTTTCAGAAGCAGTTCTGGGGCCTCTTTCCCAAGTGTGCTCCCTGCGCTGTGGCTGCCCTGATATTCCGAACTGACTCACAGTGTTTCTCTTTCACGTTCCTTTTGACTTTGGGGAAAAGCCAGAAGCCGCACTGTGCCAGACACAATGAATAAAGTGGGCAAGGACACACTGTAATGTGTTTATGAGCTTCCTTTTCCATTGGATGGCGTTTGGCGGGAGCATTCACTGCACACACTTCATAAAAACATACACCAGCTTTTACTATCATAATTTTTAATTAAACACATTATGTTTTTTGATCAGCCATATATGAGCTGAGGAGTTAAGCAACAACCATAACTACTTCTAGTTAGTTTTTCATATTTTTCAGAAAATTAGTATCTGAGTAGGAAAAATAAGAAATTACCATTTAATGAAAAAGTATTAAGTGTGAAAGATCTTTTAAACATCTGTCAAGTTTGATTTTCTATGTTCTTTGGGAAAGAAATTGTTCTTGGATATCTGCATGCATGCCTGCATAGTGCTTAGTGGAACTTGGCAATTGGGACTAGAAGCCAAGTGTGTATGGGGGGGGTGTTATCAATATAATAAAACTCAGTAGTTTTATCTAAGTGAGATTAAGAATTTCATAAGATTCATAATGCAAATTCGAGTTCCAAAACTCATGTAACACACACTCAGGTTCTTCAAGTGAAAATAAAAGGAGATAATAGTAAGTGGATAGACATTATGTTAAACTTTGATGATGAGATTTAATGTTGTGAGCAACTCTACAATGGATGGTTGGTGAGAAAGTACATTGTCAGGTCTTTGGAGGGTATTATTTATCTAACATGACTCCTTTTGCCAGAGTTTCACTTCTATGCCAGTAGAGCTAATAGGATAAGGGCTAAAAGAATGTACTTTAAATATTTGCTTCAGTATTGGAAAAAATAAAAATAGAAGTTAATATTTCTATATTATGATACATCCATATAATTAAATATTAAAGCACTTCAAAATGTTGCAGTAAGTTTGTAAATGGAAAATTTGCCTATAAAATAGTAGGTACTATATAATTTTAGTCTTTGAGGCAAACATTTTTCACTGAGATACAATTTTCACACAGTAAATATACACATTTATCATACAGTCCAAGTTTGAATAATTTTATGCATCTCTATGACCATGATGGCAATTGGGACTTAGAACATTTCTGTTAACTCAGTAAATCCTTTCTTGGCCTTTTTCAGCCAGCCCCCCCCCCCTTTCTTTCTCCACCCCGGGGCAGCCATTTTCTGATTGCTAACACCACAGTGTTACTGTCTGGTGTTCCTCATGGGTGGCCTCATACCACATGTATTTCTATGTCTGGCTTCCTTCATGCAGGCCAGAGCCTTTAAGATCCTTCAGGATATTGGGTGTGTCAAAGCTTATTCTTCCTTCCGCTTGTCTACATTTGCAGTATGGGACAGTGATATTGGTTTTTGGCAACGGGTGTAAGCACTTAGACTGTGACATGATCACTTTCAATCCTTTACCTCCCTGTCCTCCTCTTCTGGGGTCCTTCCTCATCTCCAAAAATCCGCCCTCCTAATTTCTGTCCTCTTGCCTGTATTTCATTTGTTTGTATTTCAGGTTTCTCACATAGGAGAAGCTATATAACATATAACATAGAGCATCAAGAACCGTACATCCTCTAGCTTTCTGTGTTTAGTCTTGATTTGTATAATTTTAGTTTATGTTTCTCTGTATATCAAACTACATAGAGAAAAAGATCTAGAAGGAAGTAGAACTAGAAGTCATATTTAAATGATAGGATTATAAGTGATTTTTAAATTTTTTCTCTATATTTTTCTAATATTTTCTTCTCCATATATTTTCTAATATCTCCTTTCTAAAGACCCATATATGTATAAAAGTACTTTGGAAAGTTGTCTACTAATCTGTTATTCTTATCCTTAGATTTATGAAGACAATGAACGTGAAAAAGAGGACCAACTGTTGCATTTTGTCTGCATTGCTCTTCCAGGTACTGCTTTTGTGTATGTTTTTCTGTACTATCAGAACCACTCACTCAGGAAAAAAAATACACGTGTAGTACTATGTCATAGTCATGAAACTCACAGGCAGGAGAACAGTGTGGACCCTGTCGAATGTCAAACCCATCAGCTTTCCCCAGGGCCTCCTTCCCCTTTCACATTCAAGAGTCAGCATTCCCTTGTAACGGACAGGAAAACTGAGTCCTCAGTGCTTAGTAAGATCAGTGCAAGACAATCTGCCAGACTCCAAGTGGCTGCTTCAGGTTACCCCATCTCTAAATCAAGTTTTTCTCAGTTACATGATGTAAAATATATAATGAAGGCAAAAAGTGAGTCGAAGATGACAGAAGAGGAATGTTTGTTTCTCAGGATTTGATTTGACTTCTCTGTAGAAGAAAGGAGCTTTTATCTGACGTATAAGACATTGTGAGACTCCAGGATGTAGCTGGGGGCCTTTGCAGTCTGCTAAAGGTTCTGTTTACTTTGACGGATGGGCAGATGCCCTTGATGGGCAGATACCCTTGTTCTGTATATCAGAGGAGCCTGATGGCTTCTGAAATCTGGGCAGATGAAGTCTTTGCGAAGCCTTCTCTGAATGTAAGGCCAGACCTTGCAATTTTCTTATATTCCAAATACCTCTTCCTTGAGCTTCAAAGGGAAGAGAAAAAGGCGAGAGTGCAAAGGGAATGATGACTGTCTCTGCTTCCTTATAGTGCTTCCATTACTTTCTGAAACTTCTGGCTCTTGAAGAAATGTTTATATTCTAGAAAGTATGTGATTTTTTTTTCCAAGTTGAACTTCTGTTCAATCTGGACGTTATGTAAAGGTACATTAGTAATGCTACATTTAAAATTAAGTGGTAGGATTTCCAGTTAGCTGTTTTTATGTTTCTTTAAAAACAAATCTATGAAATTAAACATTTTTGTAAATTCACAGTCTTTTACAATAGGATACCTTATATACTTAGCAAGCACTTTGATTGAAATTCTTCCCTGATATACATAATGAAATTATTTTACAATGCATTTGTTGTCAAGAAGTAATAATTAAGATAAGATAAATACTTAAATGGATTCATCTTGTCTCCCTGTCGCCCAGTATGACACTGGTCATTGTATAAACTGCCTAAGAAACACTGACCAAATTAAGTAAATCATCTTTCTGTATGGGGTAGCTAAAATTTTTGTATTGTCTCTGCCTAATTTCAACTTCAGTTTATCATTTTCTCTATTTACACCCTGGTATAGTGAAATAACAGATTTTTGAGTTAAGTAGACATGACCTTGAATTTTTTTCCTACCACTCTTAACTGTGTGGCTACAGATATGTTCATAAGACTCAGTTATATCATGTGTGAGACAGTAACCTTTCCTTTCAAGGACGGAAGAAGTTAGTGTTAAACAGATGAGGTGCTGTTTACAAAGAATCTTAACTGGGTGCGATAATACATGCAGTAACCCCAGCCCTGGAGAAGCTGAGGCAGGAGGATTGCCTTGGGTTTGTGGCCAGCTGGTAATACATACTGAGTTCAAGGCCAGCCTGGACAATATAGTGAGACCCTTTCTCAAAAGAAATGGAAGGAAGGAAAAAAAGAAAGGAATGGAAACAAAGGAAAAGAAAGGAAAGGGAAGGGAAGGGAAGGGCAGGGAAGGGAAGGGAAGGAAAGGGAAGGAAAGGAACAGAACGGAACGGAAAGGAAAGGAAAGGAAAGGAAAGGAAAGGAAGGAAAGGAAGGGAAGGGACAAAAGAAAAAGAAAGAGGAAGGAAGAGAATCTAACAGTAGTGTTTGTACAGTAGTGTAATATTTTCTTCAAAAATAGTAAGTGTACCACTACTAGGGAATTTAACAAACTTTTTTGGAGTGATGAAAACATTTGGAGCCTATAATAAAAATATCAATAATGGGCCGGAGATTTAGCTCAGTGGTTCTGGCACCTGCCTCACAAGTGCAAGGTCCTGAGTTTGATCCTGGTAACCACATACAATGCTGGGTATGGTGACTCATGCCCACCAGCAATCAATACCACATACCACAGTGCCGGACGTGGTAGTTCACGCCTGTAATCCCAGCACTCGGGAGGCAGAGACAGGAGGATTGCTGAGTTCGAGGCTTGCCTGGGCTGCATAGTGAGCTCAGGGCCAGCCTGAACTACAAAGCGAGACCCTGCCTCAAAAAAAATAAATCAATAATAAGCATGTTTATAATGGAGTATGCTAGGCACATACTCAGCAACTTAGGAAGTGATACATATATTTATTTTTGTGTCATTGTTGCAAATGCAGTCTATAGGCCTGTGTTTCACTGTTTTATTTTCAGGGTTTGCTTCGAACTACGCTTCCACATCCCAAAGCTGAGCATTGCTATGCTCAATATGAAATCACACAGCTTCTGCCGGGCGTGGAGCTTTTCTCAGATATCAGCAGGGCTGACATCTGCTCTGTAGTTGCCAGTTTATATTATGTGATCCGCGAGCTGCACTTTGCTAAGCACAATCTAATAGTGAGTAATTTGTAAAACCAACAACTCTTAATTCACTGTGGTATAATTACCTTATATTTTCAAGGTTTGGTAGTGTTCTTTTTTTTTTTTTTTTTGGAGACAGGGTCTTCCTTTATAGTTCAGGCTGGCCCTGAGCTCACTATGTAGTCCAGACAAGCCTCAAATTCAGTAATCCTCCTGTCTCTGCCTCCCGAGTGCTGGGGTTACAGGTGTGAGTCACCACGCCCAGCATTGTATGTGGTTGCTGGGGATCGAACTCAGGACCTTGCACTTGCAAGGCAGGTGCCGGAACCACTGAGCTAAATCTCAAGCCCCCAGTAGTGTTCTTTTGGTCAGTTATTTCTTGAAGTTTTAGAATCTCTATATTCTCATCTGTAGTTCAAAATAAAACACGTTCATTAACAGTCTTGCTTTGACATCTTGCATTTCGTTTTGGGCACAAAGGCAGTGTCTAATTAATTCTGCTCTCATTTTTAGTCTTATTTCACCTCCCTTTTCCTAAGAAATTTAGTGAGGTTGACTAGAGGGTGACGCTGATGTCAAACATAGGACCTCGTGACTTGGAACTCCCAGCATTCAGTTGTTCAGTTCTTATGGAATCCCAAACTGTGAGAGAGAAGTCAGATGAGTCTTTCTGTCCTAGGAAAGCTATAAGCCCAAATATGTAGGTAATTCTCTTTCCCTTCGGGGAAAGAAATCACAGTATATCCCATACATATGAATTTGGTTGCATTATAAAAATAAATTAGTAAGGACTTTTGGTCATTTTATATTTTCTCACTTGTCTTCTTTTATTGATTTCCTTCCCTTATATTCTGTTTTTAAATCTTTTC
The DNA here is from genome assembly GCA_004025085.1 of Thryonomys swinderianus. NCBI lineage: Eukaryota > Metazoa > Chordata > Mammalia > Rodentia > Thryonomyidae > Thryonomys > Thryonomys swinderianus. The sequence continues at coordinate 14,892 of PVIC010023149.1, read as the reverse complement.
CCCTGTGTTTGCTTTCTTTGTAACTTTCATAATTATAATTTTTCCCCATATTATTTTCTGAATTGGTTTCATATATATTTTCTGGCATATTTTTTAAGTTCAATTCTCTATATTAAAAATATTTATTGCCCCAAGATGAGTTGTTAAATTATAAAACTATGTATTAAAGTGAAGAGGTTGATAAATGCTTTTAACATTGGCCAAATTTGATAAGAAATTTTTTATTAAAAAATAATAGAATGGTGCTTCTCTCCCTGTTAAAGGGATTCATCTCTGGATTGAGAAAATGGTTGTGTCCCTTGGGTACCCTTTAGCAGCCTACTCATATTCATATATAATATGCACCACTGCATTGGAAAGAAATGAGACTTCTTTCCTTCTCCAAAGCTTAAGAAATTAGAATATTTTTCTGATAATTGAGCAATTGGCAGCAATAAAATGGTGTGTTTTTCTCACTAAAGAAAGAAACTAAATCTCAGAGGTAATCATGAACTCTTAATATTTTGTGCTGAATTAATTGTGGGCAAAAAGGTTTTGTGTTTATGTTTGTAGCTTGAAACTGTAGAAAAATGAACTATGTTTGAAGTCATTTCAGACTATTCAAATCCTTTAGAAAAGTTGCTGTGTTTCCAACTGCCAGTTGCCCTATCATTAGAGCAAACTTGCAAGGAGTGCAGTCTCCACTTTGTGTTCCATTAACCTAGGAGAAGCCCAGTGGCTAAGGAGACTTCTGTCAAACATAAAATTTCCTCTGGAGCCCAGAGCCCTGGCACTATGGGAAGCAGTTTGCCAAACAAAGAGGATCTTGGGCCCTTTGCTCCATCTCCCTTGGCAGGTGACTGCACGAAAGGAGCTTCTGGTTTGAGTTGTAATCAGGGTTTTTTTTTTCATATATTGTTTTCTATTCCCCTCATACATTTGTTCTTCCAAATCCAACTGTCTCTTTGTAGTGAAAATATCAAGGCAAAATTTCAACTGCTGTGGAGACATAATGGCCAGGTCAAGAAACAATGATAGCCTATAAGCCTTCATTATTATATCTACAAGCTCACAAAAAAATGAGCTTAGAGTTTAATTCTAGGAAAATGAAAAGATTATGTGAAGGATACAGTTGAATTTTCACAGTGGAATATATGATATATAATGGCTGGGACTTGTTGTATTTTCAAGTTCTTCTTTAATAGTGTATAATTCATCCTAGGTATGTTGTAAATAGGTTTTTGCCAAAAGAAAAAGTCTAATTAAGAAGCAGCTGATGTTGAGATGAGTCAGTGAGAGCTTGCTAGGGGATATGAATATGTATTTTTTTGTTTTAAACTTTGAATTTATTGGATTGCTCATTTGCTAGCATTTTAGCAAATAAGCATCCATAGGCCTTGTACATTTAGATTAATTATTTTTTCAAGAAAATACTTAATTGGCTTTTAACTTTTCCTCACTTAAAGAGATGTTAAATGTAGATCTGGTTTACCAAATAGGATCTAGTTTTCACCATGAGTCTCTGATAACATCTTAAATTTCTTCTATAATTTATGCAGCATATGACAAACAGATCATTTCATTTTACCAGATGGCTTAGTCTGTCATGGAAATTCAATCAATACTTTGCAAATCATTCCTACATTTAATGTTTAGCTAAATTTGATTACTTGATTATTAACCTGATAAAAATATATATGTATAGGTAATTATTAAAAAGATGTTTTTCTTCTGATAGGTTCTGCCTCTTCTTGCATTGTATCAATATTTTGTTTCTGGAATTTGCCAAGACCAAGTAAGACACCTAGAAGCAAGAATTCTCAAGGTAATTTATAAACTTTAAAGACATTTGATATTAACTATGAAGAATATTATGTATTATGTGTTCATTTGATCCTGTTACTTAGAGTAAGAAGGGATAGTAATATAAAATGATTGACCCATTATACCCATGTGTCAGGCCAGCTTAACTAAAAACATTGCAGCTGGGCCACTGGAGAGTGAGTAACAGCTGCTTCCGCAAACAAGGCTCATGCAACACTGGGCAGCCAAACGTCCCTGTCCCTGAGAGACTGGCTTCCGCATAGAGACCAGATGAGCCTGAGTACCAATTTCTGCGAAGTGATCCCTAATGACCTTAATGCATGTCGGCGATCAAGAACTATGGTCAATATTGAAATTAAAAATATAATAAAGGACACATCCCATTAATCTCCTCAAAATGCTCCCCTTCCCTTTGAACACATTTGTCTCCTCGTTCTTGCTGCTTTCGGAGCCATTCTCAAAGTCCTCTTTTGTGAGTTTCTTTATGAGGTGTGATCCAAACTTTGGTGGATGTTGTTGCCCAGTGCCACCCAGTGGAAAAGTTCTAGGCTCATAAAAAGCACTAGAGCGTGTCCTCATGCGCCTTCTCCACCAGAGCTGGCATTGTGCCTCTCCGCTGGTGCTTCCTCAGAGCTCCGTGACTGTGAATGCTAAACGTTTTAAATTGATTCGGGACATCAAGCAGCCACCACAGCACAAGTAACCCTCCAGTAAATGAACTTCCAGAACTGTTTCAGGAAACAAGAGTGATAGTTTAAGTGTGTTCAAAAGGGGAAGTATTTTGTTACTTAATGGCAATGTGTCTTTTATTGTAATAAATTTTTAAAATTTAAATATTCACCATGTTTTCCGATTGTACCTCACATATCATGGTTTGCAATGCGTTTTCAGGGCATAAGGAATTGAATTAGTAAGAGCAGACAATTGTCTCACCCAGACATGGTCCATGGGTCTGTGCCTTGGGAGTCACGTGCCATTGGCCTCAACCCTTCAGCACCTCATTCTCATCTCCTTCTGGTCACTGCTGTTGTAATTCTCTGCTTCTGTTGATTTTGTTTTGTGTATGATTTGTCTTAGCATCTACCAAATTCTCTTCCTTTCTTCTGTCTCCTCAAATCTAATTTGATTTCAGCTCTATTCCCTATTTTACTCCTACATCAGTGCACATGGTATGTTCACCCAAGGCCTTTGTTTTTACAGTGCCCTTTATTAACAATGAGAAAATAGGAATTTTAAATAGAGGTGAAACAACCCATTTAAAGTAGAATATTGAGCATTTCTGAGCTTAAAATATTTCTTAGCTGCCATGACTTTACTTCTCATCCCATGGCATGATATATATATATATATTATATATATATAATATATATAATATTGTATTATATATTGTATATAATTATATATACCATGTTATATATAATTATATACAATATATAATACAATATTATACACACACATACATATATTGATAAATGTTTCACAATGGGCTCTTTGTGAAAAGCTAACTTAGGGCTTTGACATTGTCATCCAGGGTGTAAATACTTCAGCTCTGGCTGACTTGAAGCAAGATGCCAGGGTAGAGCTGCCCGATCAGCTCCTGGCGTGAGGAGGAAATGCACCCCGGCATACCACTCTGGCACATCTTCTTCCTTTTGGACACATCATCTGTCTTTCCCCCAAATCCCTCCTGATGAGGGGAAACTTAGAGTTCCCTCCAAAGTACTGTCCCCACCCAGGCCCCATAGGCCCACATAAATAGTCCTTTGCAGTCTATTTCTAAATAATCAAATTCTCAAGAGGACTTAATAAGTAAATCATTACTGACCATGAAAATTTCTGTGTCACCCCCTCTGAGTTACTGGCTATTAAGAGTCACCTTACTTGGGCCGGAGATTTAGCTCAGTGGTTCCAGAGCCTGCCTCGCAAGTGCAAGGTCCTGAGTTTGATCCCAGGTAACCACATACAATGCTGGGCGTGGTGACTCATGCCCACCAGCAATCAGTACCACATACCACAGTGCTGGGTGTGGTGACTCACACCTGTAATCCCAGCACTCGAGAGGCAGAGACAGGAGGACTGCTGAGTTCGAGGCTTGCCTGGGCTACATAGTGAGCTCAGGCCAGCCTGAACTACAAAGTGAGACCCTGTCTCAAAAAAAAAAAAAAGTCACCTTACTTTTGAATGTCAGCTCTAAAAACATGTAACTTTTTTCTTTCTCATTCTCTCAGAGCTGAGATCACACAACTCTTGAAGGCAGGGGCTGTGTCTTACTCATCTTTTCATGCTCTATAGTGTCTTGAGTACTAAACTTAATTCCTGATATCTAGTGACTCATGGTCATATTGGATTTAAAATTTGCAGGCATTTATTAGGTACCTTCTGTCCACATCCTTTTCAGTGTTTAATGGAACTCACCTATTTAATATTTGATCAATATTTACTGATTTAACTCTAAAAGAACATTTACAATAGAACTTCTATTTCTAAGGGTCACATTAGTACCTTGAGTTTAAGACATACAAACCACAGCCTTTGCTTAGAAGGACATGGAAAGCAGGGAGGGAGGCAGGACATGCATATACATCAGTGGGTATGAGCCCCTCACTGCTCACTTGGGGGGGTGTTGAGCGCCGTCTCCGGGAGTGCAGAAGAGGGAGAATGGCTTCCTTCGGCTCTTCAGGTTTCACTGAGTGCCTAAGACTGTGGGCTTGAAAAGGTACAAGTTTCCAAGTTGGAGAGGGGAAGAAGGGAGCATTGTTGGTGGACAGCAGTGTAAAAGATAGAGGTGAGAAAGCACTGGCTGGAGGCATGGGGGTTCATTTACACCAGACAGAGGTTCTGGGCAGTGAGGGTGCAGAGACCATGACTCCAGGCACCCAGCTTGAATTCTAGGGACCTAACTTGAACCCCAGACTGTGAAGAGATATACTGTGGAGGTCGTGTGGGGTGTGAGGAGCTTGTGGAGCCAGAACTG
>PVIC010023149.1:0-10015 GCA_004025085.1 Thryonomys swinderianus | reverse complement strand
GGCATTTGGTGGCTGTTTGTATCCTTGTGTGACTTAAAAGTCAGTGAAGCACAGTGGCCTCTATTCTGAAGCCCTGGGTGGGAGGGGGATTAATTAAGGAATTCTGATAAGGAGAATGACACAATCAGACCTAGTACCTGGTGACAGTTCTGGGAGCAGAGCGAGGTGGGAGTGAGATCTTACTGGTGCAGTAATATTGAAAAACTGGATTAGTATCTTGACAGAGACTAAAGGGCAGTGATAGATCATAAAGAGGAAGCAATGATAGCCCCCATGAGCAGAGTTTGCCTGACCTTACTGAAGTAAACTGGGGTCAGTGAGTGAGAAAAGAGAAAAATTGGAGGCTGGAAGTCACAAACAGTTCCTGACAAATGGTTCCTGACAAATTAAACAGCAGTAGATCATGCTGTTAGGTTTCTATGGTGCACTGGGGTCTTTCATGGAAGGTCATGAAGTCATCTTTATGATCCGCTGGCCTGACTTTGCTTTAGAACTGCCAACCTCTTCAAAGAGTTATAAATCTCAGCATATCAAACGTTCCTAGGAAGGGTCCTGGTGGTTCTATATTTGTGTGAATGAAGGGTTGAATTTTAGCTGGCCTTTTTTGGCCATCTGACTAGTTTGTGTTCACAGTGTTGACCACTTCTGAAAATATGTCCATTATCACCACTGCTGCTTTTCTGAATGGCTCAGTTGTCTTGATATGCAGAATAGCCCCGATAGTCAGTAGTGGTCTGTGTGCAACAATCATAGAGTCAAGACCAGAGAAGATTGACTACGTGCAGATCTGGGGATGTGTTTTCTCGTAGGATGTGTTTTTTTTTTCCTGTGAGAAAAGTGGTCATCTAGGAACTTGAAAGAGTTCCTGTCTCCTGAGTGCTGTGATACTGTGTGGCCATGGAGAGGTTAGACTCCAAGGTGCTTCAGGCAAGAAGGTCAGTGCAACACAATAGACAAGCAACTTTCTCTTTTGCATTAAAAATATTCTTTTGACCACTTATGTTTTATTCCCATGCTACTTTCATAACCACTTTCCTCTAACTTATCTGCTTTTTATTTTATTTTTGTGCATGTTTGAGATTCCTGAGCAAGTACTGAAAGGAGATTGAGAGTAAGATGGATTGAAATGCTGAGGGTATATTGATTTTTCTTTCAAAATGTTATATCTATATCTATATATCTACATCTATCATCTATACCCTCTGTATCTGTTTCATCCAATTTTGTGTTTGATTTCCTGTGTCAATATTTATGTCTTGCATTTTTGTTCTTTTAAAAAAATCACTAGATGGTTTCAAAATGTAAATCATGTTAAGTTCCTATTGAAAAGCCTCCAGTACCTTCATACCATGTAGAAAATAAAGTGCAAACGCCCTCCTGCAGTCAACAGGCTCAACATGACCTTTCCTGACTCCCATCTATGTACACCTCCTGCCTCTTCTCCTTTGGAAACCTGAGCTCCAGCCCCATGGGCTGTTTCTAGAACATCCCAGGATACCATAGCTGTTCTCTCACCTGATCTCTGTACCTGAGGCCCCTTCGGCAGTTACTCACATGTGTGTCTCTGACATTTTCTCCAGCTCTTCTCTTGAAGGGCTTCTCCTCACAGAAATCTTTCCAGATACCAATGTTCAAAGTAGCTTTTTTTGGGGGGGTGAGGTGGTCCTGGGGATTGAACTCTGGCCCTTGTGCTTCTGAGGTAGGCGTGGTACCACTTGACCTAAATCCCTGGCCCCCTGAAAGTATTTTTTCAACAGTATACTCAATGCCATTGCTGCCTCACACTGTGTATGTCTTCATAATTGACTTACATTTCGCTAAATGCACACAGTAATGGAATGTAACCTTCAAGAGGGATTGGTGCTGAAGAGGTGCTCAGTAAACATGTTAGGTGAATAAATGAGTAAATATGAACAGGAACTTTTCTTCTGTCACTTCTTTGTTGACATTCCTACATGGATTGGAAAGTCAGTTCTTTATGCCTCTACATTGTGAAGTTAATATATTGGTTTCTTGACTATCAAGAACATTCAAGAACATCAGGAATGTTATTTTGCATTATTTTATTTTTAAGCCATAGTTTGCCATGGGAATAAAGATATAAATTCAGTAACTTTAAAAAATGTTTCCATGACTATTATCTCTTTATGTGTTTTCTTCTGGTAAAATAAGCAATATCGAATAAATGCCTGTTAACTCTTAATGCAATGGTACATGTAATCCAACACATACTCATTAATTAGTAAGGATTATTTCATAGCACCTTAGAACACCACAGAAGTTTTGTTTCTCAGAAGTTTGTAACTTTTTCCTAATTATTTTATGAGTGAAACAAACTATTTAACTTAAAATCTCTCTTCCTTCTTTTATAGGCAGAAGTTCTTATTGATCTAGGCTTCTTTTCCGAAGCCTTTGTTGAACTATCCAAAATTTTTCATGGAAAAAATATGCAGTGCTCAATACCTTCCTGCATCAAAGTCCCTCCAAAAACTAAGGTAACTGGCTAACTTGGTTCAAAGGTATTTCTTTACCTTTGAAGGCTACCGTTCCTAAAATTCAGGGTCATTCCCACTAAAGCGTGCATTGCCTGCATCACCAGTGTGCCACACCTTTTTGTCAAGCCTGGCCCCAGCTAATATCAGGCTGTTATGGGAAAGACTGGGCTTTTCACTGGTGTGGGATGGAAGGGGGCCTGAGGCAGGAAGTGTGGTTCTAAAGTTTGCGATGGAATTCCGGCCTGGGGTTGCTGCAGGTCACTTTGTATTATAAGTGGGATGGACAGTCTCACAATTTATCAGCCACCCTGATTTATGTTATAAGGAAAAAGAAACCCTCTCCTTATATTTTTCTTGGATTTGTGTGCAGGAAGAATATTCTTTGCCTAGCCTGTCTTGAATGTAGAAGGTTGTCTTACCTAACTGGCTTAATTTCTCCTTGTTAGTTGGATAGTTGAAGCATCGTTGGAAATAGATACTGGAGTTTCTAGTGAAAGCATGAATTAAATCAGGATGAGTTACTGTTTTCCTCTGCTTTCTTTCTCATGGAGATCTGGGAACCACACTGGGTGATCTTGATTTAGGCAGATGCTTGAAGCCACATGGGCTAGGAATAAAGGAAATCGGGGAAGGTGCCTGGGAGATGCATGTGTGAGGAGCCAGGCTGAGGGATTCAGGTGCGAGGACTGAAAGAACCTGCGAAATGAGCTATAATCTTGGAACTAAATCATTTCTGTAAGCTTATATTATATTTACATATCATATTCATTACTTCTGCATGTTCCTCTCACATACCTGCTTACCACTACTCCACCTGACAATGGCAGCATTACCTTTACTGTGCAGGGGGCCAAGGCTGTAGCGCAGAGGTATAGCACTTGCTCAGCATGCTCTGGATAAGCCCTGGGGTTCGAACCCCTAAATTATTATAGCAAGTCAAGTGTAAGGCTACCTACAGAACACTTTAAGAAGGATATTCAGTAATAAATAAAAATACTTGTCTGTATATATAGATGTAGATATGAATATATAGAGATATATACATCTCTATAGAGACAGCACATCAATCTGTGCATTTATGCAATGTGTGTGTGTGAGAGTGTATATGTATTTATCTGTGTATCTACCTTCCTATTTAGAGAGAAGCCAGTTGGCTATTTCTTTTTCATTTTCTGGGGTGTCACCTAATTTGTCTTCTTACCTGATGCTAAGTTACTGACACTTTCTTGTTTTTACCTCCATCGTTGTCACTTTCTATTATAACTTCTTCACATTTTCTTACTAAAATTCTCCTTCAGTTGATTTATGATGCTTACTGAGTGCTTACAGACTATAGGCAGTAAAAAGCCAAGCAGAGCGTTGCATTTCTGGCACTTCCAGCCCAGCGAGAGAGACGAGCCACACATGCGTCCAGGGCACACGTGTGTTTCACGTGGGAACGTGCTGTGAGGATTCTCCAGCCAGCGAAGGAGAACAAGAGGGACCAGGGCAGTGGGTCACTGTTTGATTCAGGGCGGTGAATAAAACAAGCCAGCTTTGAGAAAAGGCAACCCAAAGATCAGGGAGAACAACCTTTCAAGCAGGAGGAACTGTAAGGAAAAAAGCTCTGAAGAGGGCGCTTACAGGATGTGGTTGAGGAAAACTGTAGGCCAAGGCAGGCTGCAGGAAAGGGGGGCTGGAGGGGGAGGGGCTAGCAGGAGCCAGATCACAGAGGCCCTCAGAGGGCTCGAGGAGGGAGGAGTGCAGTCTTCTCTGGAGCAGGAGGGAAATCTGGCAGAGTTTTGGGCGGAGGCATGACGAGATAGGAGCTAAATAGAAAGCAACCACTTTGCTGTCTGGGGTTGAACTGTGAGTGGCAGTGGTCAAAATAGAAAGGCCAGTTCATAGACTGTTCAGACATGGCAGATAATCTGGTTGAGACAGGACCGTGATCTGGGCAGTTCTGTGCGGGGAGGGCATGAGGGGGTGGGGGGCGCAATTCGGGAATGTTGAGTGGAGAGCTGCCATCACATGGTGGTGATGGTCTGGATATGGAATGTGAGAGGGGCCAAAGATGGCTGCAGTGTGCGACCTGGGGAGTGGTTTCAAAGTTGGCGAAGTGGGTGCTGGTCCCCGCTGGGTGCAAAATGTGAAGTGGACAGCCAGGCGAGCAGGTACCACAGATGGGCACAGAGGGCAGATAGTCTGGGAGTTGGACCATGCAGAGGGTGCTGATTTAAATTTGGCAGCATGAGCATAGTCTGAAATGCAGGACTGAATGAAATCAGCTGGGAAACAACAGAGAGAAAGGAAACCAGAGAACTAAGCCTTGGGGTCACACATATCCAGAGGCCAGAAAGGTGAGGCGGCGGGGTGGGGACCAATGGGTAGAGCGGAAACAAGAGGGTTTTTATGGCCACTGCTTTTTCCAAAATATACAACAAAAACATCTGAGACTAAATTTTTTTGCATGTGAATTCAAACTTCATTTTTATCCAGCATCTTTCATGTGATAAAGGTGTGTGTGAATTCTCTCCCAGTGGATTCTGACTTTGAACTTTGCATTCTGAAAGTTAATTTGTAGCTTTCCAGCTTCAATTGGGAATTTTTAAAGTATAATTAAAAGAGGAAATGCTTTCAAGGTTTATAATTAAAATAGGTGCAATGTTATTAGGCTTCAGGCCAGTTATTTAAAGAAAGGATTAATGAATTTAAGTTTCCGTTATAAAAGAAATAACTGAAAAAGTCTTACAAATTACTATTGGACTTTTGTCATATCTCTTTAAAAAGTTCTGTATTTTAGAATTGTATTCTTCTTGTAATTCTGCTGTTACCACCAAACCTAAAGTCCTACTCTTAAACCCTTTCAGTTTATACAACCAAAGGTTCTACCCTGTCCCGGATTCAGTTACTAAGTTTTCATTGTGTTACAAACCATAAAGAATATCTTTAAGAAAGAGAGTTTTTAAAACACTCACCAGTAGTTTATTTCAATAAAAAGCTTTATTTGGTGTCCTGATTTGGGGATCCATCCAAAGGGGAACTTGAGACAAGGATTTGGGAATAAGTGAACATGGGAGGTGATTTCAGAAAGTATGGGGCGTCAGTGTGCAGGTTCCTCAGGCAGGGAGAAAAACGAGCCTGGGGTGCGTTGAGCAGGTCAGTGCCCGAGCATCCAGGCCCCTCAGAGACCAGCTGGGCGTTTCTCTTGCCCTCACTGGTAAGGTCGGTTTTTCACACTGTGGCCTCACAGGTAAAGAGGTCCGGGTGATTGAGGGAGAAGACTGCATGAGATCAACGTGTCCTCGTTGGCGACTGGTGACTTTCTAGTGTCCCAGGAGAAATGGGAATAACATCAGTGTTGATTTCTACAGATGGATGTCTTTTTAAAAGGGCTTGTTATAACCAGAAGGATATATTCTACCCCAAAATACAGCGATTGCTTCTGGCAAATATTTCCTGACTCACTGTTACATTTTAAACCAAATGCATCAATGGGGGGCTCACATGGAGAAGGAAAAGAACCACAAAATAGCAAATCTGAATAGCAATACAATTTTATATCACACTGGCTGAGATCTTTTAAGGTTACAATACTTAATGCTGTTAGGAGTACACTCACCCTGGCCTTTTAGACAGTGTGGTTGGGGTGTAAGTCGAGTTCTCTTGTTTCACTTTTCTCAATACTGTATAGTCTTATCTTTTGGCCCCAACATTCTGCGTCCAGGAATTTAGCCAAAGGGAATAATTAGAAATACAACCAAAACTGTCATCAATGGCATTTAATCTGAGACTGACGGTTGGGGGTGATGGTGGGAAGTGGTCCTCTTAGATGTCTAATGAAGGGAAAGGGGTAGTTATCATGCTACATTTATATGATAGAACATAGCTACCCACTGACTGAGATTTACAAATAATTTAATAATATAGGAAGAAAATTTGGCCATGGTTAGTGAAAATGCAATATAAATTTATGTACATATTTTAAAAATACAGAGAAGCAATTGGTAGACCAAAGTAAAACACAGATAATAGGAAGTAGGAGATAGATCTTTCTCAAATGGAAAAGGGGTCAAGAGAAGGAGGAGAGGGACAGAGGATAAAAAAGGAATTAAGATGTGTGTGTACATGAACTGATTGCACACAGGGAATGTAACATTATATATTGCAAACATTTAATACTAATAAAAAGAGACATCAAGATATTGACCACATAAAAGAAGTTGCCATGCATGACTTTAAGTTTTTTCTTTATATTAATCTTTTCAGAATAAAATATATATTATTTTTACAATGTTACTTAAAGCAAATTTAGAAGACAATAATAACTTCATTTAAAAGAATACTTCCTCCTGTTCCTACTGCTAATATTTTGTATTTTGACAGACATTTCAGTCATTTGACTCAGGAAGACCTCTCAACAGTAGAGAAAATATCCAGGTAAGTATAACAGTATTTTATAAAAGCTGGACAATTATTGTGGATAATTTTTGAGTCATTTCAATCTATTTAGGAGTATCATGCCTGGTTTTGAAAGCCTACTTTCTGTTCCAGTAATAGGGTTTGGTTTTAGTCGAAATTTTGAGGCCAGACATAGCATTGGATGAAAATCATCTAGTTTGCAAGTTGGGCAAATAGCAGTTACTACTCCTGCTTTTCAATAACAGATGTGTGTTCATCCAGCCGCATCAGTGATCTCACCTTTAATATTTACCTTCATTATCTAAAAGGCAATGGCTGGCTCTTGATTGTAGGAAAAGGGTTTGGGAGACTTTGCAGTAGTCTCAATACTGTTCAATACTGCTTATATTCATATCCCTTTTTCTCTGTTCCCAGCTTATCTATCAGTGGTTAGGGATATTTTCACTTGGACTTTTCATAAACAGCTCCTTTGAATTTCCCAATATTTTTCATAAATATATTTGAATCCTATCAATAGTTAAATGGTTGAGGGCCAGGGATTTAGCTCAGTGGTTCTGGCACCTACATGGCAAGCACTAGGTTGCAAGTTCTCTGGTACAAAAAAAAAAAAAAGTTAAGTGGTTGAGATTTAAGTATTTCATGTACTGGAGCATTTAAATATCTTAAAATAATTATGTAAAAGGTCATACGGTTATTGGTAGTCAGTCCCCTGGAAATTATTGTCTGTAATGTTAGGCACAACTGCTGTCTTGCAGGGTTATGGGTGACAAAGGAGTCCAGGAACTGTATTTGTTTTTCAAGTAGTAGGAAACAGCATTTGTTTTAAACAAGGTATTTGTTTTTATTGTGTAACTTGAAAGACATTTCCTGAAAATTTCATTATTTTTGTTTTCCATAATTTTGATAACAAAGTATCCACCTTTTATTAAATGTAATCTTAGTACTTTTCATTTATATTTCATTACTTGCATTTCATTTCATAAAGTTCACTTCTAATTATGCTTCATATCAATGTTTTTGCCTAAAAATGTATTTTAATTTATAAGCAAGTTGTCTGAAGTGAAAGAACTGGTATTAGGAAGATTTAAATATTCGTATTTTATTTTAATGTTTTAAGACCTTGGGGAGTTGAAGAATATTCTTTCTAGTCATAAATGCCAGGCCATCTGAAAAACATTTCCTTAGAGAGCAGGTTTTGGTATAAAAAGAATGTCTGTCTGATCCTTTCTTTTTATACAAGAAAAGACTGACAGTATAATAGGAACCCGATTTCTATTAGCTAATTAATTAAAACAGTAATGTTGGCCTGCTTAAGACTCTTCAGATTACACTTTGTATTTTCTGCATAGAGGGAAAGAAAGAAGTGTTAAATAGCATTACTAATTAATCTTCCTTTGATCCTCAAGTGTTTGTGTGTAATTGTCAAGGCTCATTAAATCACTGTTGGCTGCAGAAGGGAGAGAGATATCTCCTTGCCCCAACCAATCCAAGTTTCTCCCCTTGCTGGGAGGGCTGACCATTTCCTCAGGTAACAGCATGCAGCAGGGCAGGCCCAGTGGCCACTACATGTCTGGCTCTTCTGCACATGATGATTTTAACCCCTTGGAAGAGGTTGAGAAAGAGAATGAACAACAGCAACGAATCTCTCCACTGCCACCACTGTTAAACTCTCCCATACAATGGATTTTTTTTTGTTTACGTAGGTCAAATAGTTTCCTTCTTATCTAAAATAAGTAGCCTGGGCAACTACTTTTAATGTTGGCCAAAATATTAAAAGCTTATATACAACACACTGGTGACCAGAGTCAAAAATGAATCAACATTACAGACAAATTCAACACATTGTAGAGCTTGTATTTTATGGGTAGAGCTAGTACTAAACATGATATGTAAGTAAACAGGTAAAGTAGTAAGTCAGGTAGTATGTTAGAAAGAGAGAACCATATGGGTGAAAATAAACCCAACAGTGTATAAAGGGGATTTAGAGCCTTAGTCTACGGCTGAGATTGCAGTTTTAAATGGAGTGAACACGTTAGTCTACATTTGAAGTCAGATGAAAGTCATGTGCAACCTACAGAAAGAATGCTCTAGAAAGAGTGAATAGCAAGTGAAGGGGTCCTGAAGTAGGATGGCTGACGTGATGAGGCATGTCTTGGCCAGCATGCCAAGAACGGTGTGAATGATGGAGTAACTCTAAGAAGTGAGTTGGACTGATCAAATTGAGAAAGGCCTTGTAGCACTGTTATAACTTAGACTTTGAATTGAGGGAAATGGGAGGAGACAGAAGAGCTTTGAGCACAAGAGTGGTCTTAAAGAGGTTGCTTTAATCTGTTGAGTTCACTGTGTGTCAGGCACTATTCTGGTACTGTTTACCAAACACGCTGGACACTTCCCTGTCCCCATGGAGCTTCTGTGTATGTGCACTGGTGGGGGAAAACAGGATTAGTTTCAGACTTTAGACATGTTGAGTTTGAGTTGTCTGTCAGACGTCTGGTCAGAGGCACTGAGTCAGAAGTTGATTCCACGAGTCAGACGAGGACTTGAAGCAAGGGGGAAAACCTTGTGGGTTCATTAGAGGAGGTGAAAACTTGCATGAGGTCCTGCTTAAAGTTGTCTGAAGTGAGGGGTTGAGGAGAAAAGGAGGACCGAGTCCTGCACATTCCCACAGAGTATAAGGGAAGAGGAGGAACCAGGAAAGACCACTGAAAAGAATGTCAGTCAGGAAGATCAACAGTATAAAATGTGGCTGATGAATCATGTACTGTAAATCACCAAGTTTTTTTTTTAATTGAATTCTTTATTGGTACAATTTATATACATCTCAAAATCACATATAACATTGGGAAATTTGTACCAGTATATGCCACAAGTTAATTCTCATTTTTACCCATATCCCTACCCACTCCCCCCTCCTCCCCCTTTATACATGCTCTTTTATTTTCTTTCTGAATCATATTTATTCCTTCCCCTCATCATATTCCCACACCAAGTTTCCTATAGAAATATTCCACTCTATAAAAGCTGTCCTACTTTCTAGAACTCATTTGCATCTACAGGTGTTCATGCCAAAGAGAAGATCCGGAAATTGTCTATCTGTGATCTATTGATTTCACTTATTA
>PVIC010023148.1:0-27088 GCA_004025085.1 Thryonomys swinderianus | reverse complement strand
GAGGGTTAGCTCAGTGGTTCCGGCGCCTGCCTCGCAAGCGTAAGGACCTGAGTTCGATCCCCGGTTACCACATATAATGCTGGGCGTGGTGGCTCACGCCTGTAATCCCAGCACTCGGGAGGCAGAGACGGGAGGATTGCTGAGTTCGCGGCGGCTTACCTGGGCACCATAGTGAGCTCAGGGCCAGCCTGAACTACAAGGCAAGACCCTGTCTCCAAAAAAGCAAAAAAAAAAAAAAAAAAGTTCACATGGCTCAGGTCCAGCCATCTAAATAGGGCATCCCTGTAAGGAACTTGTACTAAATTGTAGCTAATTGAGCTGTTGTTTTGCTCAGAACAGTTTAGGGGTGGAGAAAGTACATGAGAAGAATAATTACCATCCCTGTTGTACGTTAGTGTTGGTGGAGTTCTTTGATCATGTGAAGGATATGATGATTGATTTTAAGTTGCTCTATCTTCCTGTAAGGTCGTTTAAGTCATGCCTCTCAGCTCATCTGTATTTCTTTCTTTATCTATATCCTAGAAAGAGGTGTGAAAATACTAATGAATAACTTTTATCTTTCTAAATAATTATTTATTTTGTTACAGAATTTCCACATTTTATATGCCAAGACCTCCTTCTTCTTCCTTTTCTTTATCATGTTTTTTTTTTTTTTTTTTTTTTTTTTTTTTTTTTTTTTTTTTTTTTTTTTTTTTTTTTTTTTTGAGACAGGGTCTCGCTTTGTAGTTCAGGCTGGCCCTGAGCTCACTATATAGCCCAGGCAAGCCACCAACTCATCAATCCTCCTGTCTCTGCCTCCCGAGTGCTGGGATTACAGGCGTGAGCCACCATGCCCGGCACTGTGGTATGTGGTATTGATTGCTGGTGGGCGTGAGTCACCCTGCCCAGCACTGTATGTGGTTACCAGGATCGAACTCAGGACCCTGCGCTTGCGAGGCAGGCGCCGGAACCACTGAGCTAAATCTCTGGCCCCTATCATGTTCTTAAATCATACTTCCCCAGAGACCTTTTCTTAGGGATTGTGATAGTGAAGGAATCAGTGCTTCCTGGCACTTTCATAGTTGGTAGGGCCTTGTCTTAAGATTTCAGAAATAAATGGGGAGCTGGCCAATTAGAATTTTATTTATCTTCTTGCCATGAGGGACCTTGTCTTACATGAGGATGATGGGTGGTCAGCATTACCAGTACACCCACATCCTCTGGCACCCTATGATCTCAGGCTTTTAAGAAACTTGAGAAGGCCTTAGTTGACTGTTTTGAAAGTCTGGGACATTTTATTAACAGGTACTATTGAAATTTGGTTCCCATGTATTTTTGTCTCAAAACTAACAAGAGAGAATCCCCTATTTATTTGTTTGGTTTTTTTTGCAGTAGTGGGAATTGAACGGTGGTGCTGATATACCTCCCAACTCCCCCTCCAAAAAAAAAGGAAAAACACTTTAAAAATCCCTTGTGATGGCTGAGGATTTAGCTCAGTGTTTCCAGCTTCTGCCTGGCAAGTGCAGGATCCAGAGTTCAATCCCTAGTACCTCAATGCCAGGTGCAGTGGCTCACAGCTGTAATCCCTGCCCTCAGGAGGCAGAGGCAGGAGGATTATTGTGAGTTTGAGGCTAACTTGGGCTACATAGTGAGCTCAGGGCCAGCCTCAACTACAAAGCAATATCCTGTCTCAAAAAAAAAATTTTTTTTTTCCTTATGGAATTTGTTTTACTAGAGATCAAACATAGGACCTTGTGCTTGCCAGGCAGGTGCAGTGCCACCGAGCTAAACCTCCAGCTCAAAATTCCTTTTAATACTGAGCATTCTTACTGTCCTTAAAATGATTTACTTTGCAGAACTTTGGTTTTCTACAACTATGTCAGAGCAAGAATAACTATTTATGAATCAAAATTAGGCATATTTCAGAAAGTCCTCTTATACTGCTGCCACTGCACCTTTTTTCTCTTCTCCCTCTCCCTCTGTCCTTTGTCTCTCTGTCCCTCTCCCTTTCACTCTCCCTCTCCTTCTTCTTCTTTTCTTTTTTTTTGAGATCAGGTCTACCTTTGTAGCCCAGGCTAGCATCGAACTTGTGACCATACTCTGTTTCTGCCTTCAGAGTGCTGCAGTTACAGGTGTGCACCTCTATGCAAGAAAGTGTTTTTGGTTTGTTGAGATAGGGTTTCTCAGGCTGGCATTGAGCTCACTCTGTGTCCCATAGCCTCAAACTCATGGTGATCTTCTTGTCTCAGCCTCCCAAATGTTAAGATTACAGATTTGTGTTACCATGCCCAACTCATGGAATAATTTCAAGGACTTGTATGAAACATTTATTTTTCATACTGCTTTAGTTTGTAGTATTTGATTTTATCCTTTTCATTTTTGAGTTAGGTAATATCAGTGTAAAAATCCTATTTTACAGTTAAGGAGCAATTCAAAATCTTTCAATCCCACAGTTAATGACAGGACAGACTTCATTCTGGAGACTTAACACCAACTGTCTTTAGTTTCTCTTTGGAGTAAGCTCAGGAGTCCACAGTGAACTGGTTTTGGACTTGAACTAAAGAGTGAGGAGCTTTTTAATGATTCTAGCACTGTCAAAGAAGGCTACATCTAAGAAGCATTTTTAGTTTCCAGTAAACAGTAAATGTGTGAGGGAAACCTGGAGGCAGATAGTCTCACATTCCTTTCTCTACCTGAGTGAGAACATCTAGGTATATGTTAAAAATAAAAATATTGGGGCCAGAGATTTAGCTCAGTGATTCCAGTGCCTGCCTAACAAGTGCAAGGTCCCTGGTTCCATCCCTGGTAACCACATACAACAATACCAGGCGTGGTGGCTCATGCCCACTGGCGATCAGTACCACATACCACAAATGCTGGGTTTGGTGGCTCAAACCTGTAATCCCAGTGCTCAGGAGACAGAGGCAGGAGGATTGCTGAGTTCGAGGTTTGCCTGAGCTACATAGTGAGCTCAGGGCCAGCCTGAACTAAAGAGTGAGACCCTGTCTCAAAAAAACAACAAATCAAAAATAAGTAAATAAATAAAAATGTTTAGCTGGGTATGGTGGCTCACATCTTAATCTCATCACTCCAGACACTGAGGCAGGAGGATCATTGTGAGTTTGAGACTAGCCTAGGTTACATAGTTCAAGGTCAGTGTGAACTACACAAAGAGACCCCATCTTGAAAACAAATGAACAAAAACCAAAATGTGATAAAACACATTTCCAGGTGTAGTGGTACATACTTGTAATCACAGCATTTAGGAGACTGAGGCCTCTAGTTCAGAGCCAATTTGGAAGGTGTAAAATGGAAGCTAATTGGAGCCCCAATTATTGGAGGGAGAGGAAACTCAGACTAAAGTTTTCTGACTTGGTATCTGTTAGGAGTTCTCCGAAGATTCTGCCTCAATGCTAACTAACTTCATACTGTTGTATGTAAATGTTATTTAGAACCCATTTTTTTTGTTTGTTTTTTTTGAGACAGGGTCTCACTTTGTAGTTCAGGCTGGCCCTGAGCTCACTATGTAGCCCAGGCAAACCTGGAACTCAGCAGTCCTCCTGCCTCTGCCTCCCGAGTGCTGGGATTACAGGTGTGAGCCACCATGCCCGGCTAGAACCCATTTTGATTGGTGTGTAACAAAAATACTCCCTTCATGTACCATATATTAACTCTAGGATCCATCTGCAACTTTAGCTCCTTTCTTAAAGTGTTACTGTTGACAACAAAGAGGAACTATATTTAGGGTGATACTTTCAGACTAAAAATAAAGCAGTGGTTCTTGTTAACCAAGATAATGGAGAACAGTATGTATACTTTAAAAAATATTCCCTACTTTAATCCCAGCTACTTGAGAGGCCAATGCAGGATGATCACAAGTTTGAGGCCAGCTTGGCCAATTTAGTGAGATCCTGTTGTTAAAAAAAAAAAAAATTCTGGGGTTGGGGATTTAGCTCAGTGGTTCCGGGGTGGGCCTGGCAAGCACAAGGTCCTGAGTTCAATTTCCGGTACCACATACTACAGTGCTGGGTGTGGTGGTTTACTGCTGTAATCCCAGCACTCAGGAGGCAGAGGCAAGATTGGTGTGAATTGGAGGCTTGCCTGAGGGCTACATAGGAGAAGGCCAGCCTGAACTATAAAGCAAGACTCTGTCTCCAAAAAAAAGAAAAAAAAAATCTGAACATGTGGCCCAGTGCTCCCTGGGATCAATTTCCAGTATTGGGTGTATGTTTGTGGGGTAAGGGACTAGTTCCCAAAGGTTTCCTTCACTCCCCTCATTGAAAAATGATGCTCCCAAATTTACTTTTCACTGGATAGTGGCAGATAGGGTTCAGGTAATTAAGATATGTTGTATTTACTTCCCTGAGAGTTAAGTTCTTTGGGAAGTATAGCTAGAACCACAGTGCTCCAGAACCTCTTGGGGCTCTCAGTTTACTCCAGAAGGAATTCTAGTTCAAACAGTATGAGTTGCCTGCACAATCAGTAGGAAAACTTTAACATTTGAACTACTTTTTAGTTGCTCTCATTCCCTCATCAAGTTTTACCCCTAACATCAGCCTGTTACTGAGTCATTTCATGAGTTCTTTTCCTAAAGGTAGGAGCAGAAAAGCTATCTTTAGGGCCAGGGTTTTAGCTCAGTGGTATCATGCCTGCCTGGCAAGTGGAAGGTCCTGAGTTCAGTAGAGGTTAGGGAGAGAAAAACTGTTTGTGGAGTTACATGACCTGGATTCAGATTTATAACTCTGCCATTTACTGGTTGAAAGTTGTGTAAATTTCATGGTCACCTTGAGCCCTGTCTGTCTTAAGGGATGATATTGAACTTAAATGAGATAGACTAGTATCCTTTTCTCACCAAAGTATTCTTTACATGTAAATATAACCAATTCATGCAGGTTTCCTCCTGGTTATGAATAGGTTAATCATTGTATAAGTGATAGTTGTAGAAAGGATAGTTGAGTTAAAATAACACAGAGAATTATATTTTTACATCTCTGAAATAATTTCATTCCTTAGAAGTTGTACAGTGGACTCTCAGGTTATGACCAGTCTGACTTTGAACAACTCGGGTTATGACTGGGATTTTAGTTTTAATTTATGGCCAAAGTCTTGATTTATAACCCAAATGTGGGCTACTTGTGTTTCCAGATGGTCTCAATACTGTTACTTCCAGAGTTCTGGAAGGAAAGTTGCAACATTCTTTTCTGTGTGGGGTTAATTGAGAAATCTTGCACCAGTGTCTCTCTAAGGGCCCTGAGATCTGCCTGTGTATAGGAGAGAGATGTTGAAGGCTGTGTGTGAAGCCCTCAGATATGAATTGAATGCACAAATCAAGGGTCTACTGTAATAGTAATACAAAGAACTCTCACTTGTCCTCTCAGGTTCTCCAGCTTAGTGTTTCACCATTTGCTTTCTTGTTCATTAGAGAATTTTAAGTTAACAATTGAGTGTGTGTGTGTGTGTTTAGCAAAGTCAAGAATGCTTTGACATGATAACTGTCTCATGTAATCATTGCAATAACTCAGTACCATATAGGCAGTGTTATGGCTTATAGGACCTAAGGAGGTTAGGCCAGTTGCCTGAAATTCCACAGCAGGTAAATGTCAGCAATGGGACTTAAACACAAATTGGTTTGATATAAGGTCCTGTTTCTTACTGTCTTCCTCTACTAGTAGACCTAGAGAGCTACATTATTGCTCAGGTTTTACCACTAACATTAGTGTGACCACTAACAATTACTTTGCAGCTGTTCCTCACATTTCCCTTCTGTAAGTGGAACCCAGTGTCCCTGACCTTGACTCACCTAATTCTTTTTTTTTTTTTTTTGAGACAGGGTCTCGCTTTGTAGTTCAGGCTGGCTCTGAACTCCTATGTAGCCCAGGCAAGCCTCGAACTCAGCAATCCTCCTGTCTCTGCCTCCCAAGTGTTAGAATGACAGGTGTGAGCCATCATACCGGGCACTGTGGTATGTGGTATTGATTGCTGGTGGGTGTGATTCTCCAAGCCCAGCATTGTATGTGGTTACCGGGGATCAAACTCAGGACCTTGTGCTTGTGAGGCAGGCACCGGAACCACTGAGCTAACCCTCCGGTCCTCTTTTTTTTTAGTTTATTTGAGACAGAGTCTTGCTTTCTACTTCAGGCTGGCCCTGAACTCCTATGTAGCCCAGGCAAACCTCGAACTCAGCAATTCTCTTGCCTCTGCCTCCTGAGTGCTGGGATGATAGGCGTGAGCCACCACACCCAGCTCACCTAATTTTTTTTTTTTTTTTTTTTTTTGAGACAGGATCTCACTTTGTAGTTCAGGCTGGCCCTGAGCTCACTATGTAGCCCAGGCAAGCCTCAAACTCACAGCCTCCTGCCTCTGCCTCCTGAGTACTGGGATTACAAATGTGAGCCACGATGCCTGGCATTGTGGTATGTGGTACTGGGGATTGGACTCAGGACCTTGCACCTGTGGGACAGAAGTCAGAACCACTGAGATAAATCCCCAGCCCTCACCTAATATTGTTTTCACCTAACTTTAAAGACAAATTATCGTCAATCAAGTGTCCTGAGCTTTTCAACTACATCAATCAGTGTTTGGATCTAGAATAGCCAATTTTTGTAATTCATTTAAGGAAAAAAATAGACTAATGCTTTACATTAGGTTTGATGTTAAGGGCTAGGGATGTAGCTCAGTGGTGCTGCGCCTATCTGGTAAGCACAAGGTCCTGAGTTTGATTTCCAGTACTGAGGGAAAAAAACCCAAAAAACAAGTTCGATGTTGAAGTTACTGGTGATGTGAGAATATACCCCTTTTCTTACACCTAGCTTCCATATGAAAGAGGCAGAACTGCTGTAGTTTATTGGTATTCTGTTTTGCAGTGGGAGAAACTAAAATAGAGTTTTCCTTTTGAGAAAACAGTCCAAAGATACTGAACTGTTCCTTGCCTTAGTAATTATGCTCTTGAGGTTATGATTCTTGACTATCTTCCTGGTTGGCTGCAGGGTCCTAAGCTCCTAGAAGACCAGGGAAGATTATAGTGACATTTGGTCTTCAGATTGTCTCTACTTTGGAGTTGAACTGAGTATTTCCCACTTTCTGTGTTTTACCCAGAGGAATCTTTTGGTTCTGATAGAAGTAGATCTTCTAGAATGATGAAACAAGATTGTAAATTGCTGGCTTATGAACCACATGTAGCTGGGAAATACGTTTTTTCTTCAGTTTTTATTTGGTACATGCACACATATTCACCTTAATTCCTTTGCATACCTTTCCCTCTCTCCCATCTTCTCTATCTCTTGGTGCCCTTCTCTTTTTCCTAGAGATTTGTCTTCCTATTTCCTACTGTTGATTTTTTTGTTTTTTAAGGCAGGGTTTCACTGTGTAGCTTAGGCTGGGTTGAACTCATAATGTAGTTCAGGCTGGCCTTGAATTTCATGCATCTCCTTCTGCCTTAGCCTCCCAAGTGCTGGAACTGGCTGGGGATTTAGCTCCAGTGGTACCGCACCTACCTTGGAAGCACAAGGGCCCAAGTTTGGTACCCAGTACTACAAAAAACAAACAGAGCTGGAACTATAGGCAAATGCTAGCACACCTGGCCTTGATCTTTTATTCTTTTCTTTATTTATATTTTTGGTTTCTTATATAAGAGAAACCATGTAATATGTAAGCTTGTGTGTCTGATTTATTTCACTTGACATTGTGATCTACAAATGTCTCAAGTTTGTTCTTCATGGTAAAGTAGCACTCCCTTGTATGGGAATAGGTACAGACTACTTCCAAATTAGCTATTAGGAATTGCTGCAAAAAAAAAAATGGGTATGCATGTCTCACTGTAAATTTATTTATTTGAGGCAGGGTCTTGCTTTGTAGTTTGGGCTAGCCCTGAGCTCACTGTGTAGCTCAGGCAAGCCTCAAATTCATAGCAATCCTCCTGCCTCTTCCTCCTGAGTACTGGGATTACAAGCATGAGCGACCATGTCTGGCATTGTGGTATGTGGTACTGGGGATTGGGACCTTGTGCTTGCCAGGCAGACACTGAACCACTGAGCTAATTCCCCAGCACTGTAATTTAATGTTTTTAACTGTTTTGGGAATTACTAAAAGGGGGAGTGGCTGGATCAAATGGAATTTCTAGTTTTCCAGGTTTTTGAGACTCTCCCTACTGGTTTCTATAGTAGCTGTACCTGGTTTACATCCCCACCAACAGTAGAAAGGTTCATTTTTTTTCTTGTAGCCTCTGCAGCATATATTATTACTATATTTTATTTCTTGATAATAGTCATTCTTTCTGGAATAAGATGGACTATCAATCTAGTTTTTTTTTTTTTTTTTGAGACAGGGTCTCACTTTGTAGTTCAGGCTAGCTCTGAGTTCACTATGTAACCCAGGCAAGCCTCGAACTCAGCAATCCTCCTGTCTCTGCCTCCCAAGTGCTGGGATTACAGGTGTGAGCCACCACGCCCGGCACTGTGGTATGTGCTATTGATTGTTGGTGGGCGTGAGTCTCCACGCCCAGCATCCTATGTGGTTACCAGGGATTGAACTCAGAACCTTGCGCTTGCGAGGCAGGCGCCAGAACCACTGAGCTAACCCTCCGGACTTTTTTTTTTGAGACAGGGTCTCGCTTTGTAGTTCAGGCTAGCTCTGAGCTCACTATGTAGCCCAGGCAAGCCTCAAAGTCAGCAACCTTACTGTCTCTGCCTCCCGAGTGCTGGGATTACAGGCGCGAGCCACCACGCCCGGCTCTATCAATCTAGTTTTAAGTGGTGTTTCTCTGATGACCAGCAATGTTGAACATTTTTTTGGGTAGTTATTGGTCATTTATACTTCTGAAAAGTCTGTCCATTTTAGTTTATCACTTTTTGAGGGTCTTTCATTTTGGGAGGGTCTGAGGGTTTTGAGTTCTTTATGTAGTCTAGATATTAGTTCTCTCTCTGAGGAATAGCTGGCAAATTTTTTCCTGTTCTTCACTCTGTTGGTGTTTTCTTTTGTTGTGTAGAAGCTTTTAAATTTAATATCCTGTTTGTTGATTCATGATGTTATCTCTTGTGCAATTGGGGCTGTTCAGAAAATCCTTTCCTATACCTAAAACTTTAAGAGTTTTACGTGTTTTATCTTCTAGCAAATTAACTGTTTCTATTTAACATTTAGATCTTTGATCTATTTTGATTTTAGTTTAGTAGATGGTGAGAGATATGGGCCTAGATTCAGTCTATCATGCAGATAGCCAGTTTTTCTAGCACCATTTATTAAAGATGCTATCTTACAATTATATTTTTGGCTTGCTGAATGTTTAATTTTTTTATTAGTAACCAATATTTAAAAGGTCAAAGAATTTCACATAAAAACCCAGATTTGTTTCCATTTCAGACTTATATAGATGAGTCAGCTGGAATTAGAGCATAATAGTAATAGGTTGCTACTGTTTCTATCAACCTATAGACACTTGAGTTTTCAGCTGCAAACCTAGAGCTTCAACTCCAGGTTTGAAAGCTCATGTACAATTGAATGAGCTAGTTAATGGTCCGTTACCCAATCTTTGGTTCTCAGAGTTCTGGTATCCTGGTATCCCTAAAATAGCTCAGAAATAATGTCAGGATTTCTCTAAAATCACTGTTATCCCTGCCTGAAATTCTGTCAGAATTTCATGTCCATCATTATGGAGCCACAGTGGTTTACAGACCCGAGATGTGCAGCCATCTTTCTTTATACTGTCTATACTTCTTTTTCACTACTTCATGTTCTGTGCATAGGCACCACTACCAGCAGAGGGTGCTGCCCACTTACTGAGCCTGCTGTTGTCCTGGCTCAGTTGAGCTGCAGCTGTTGGGCATGTGCCCTGGGTCTGTATGGGAGTTTGGGCATGTCCTTTGGTTCCCATCGCCAGTGCCCACCCCTTAGGCCCTGGCCAGGTTATTGTGTCACTGGGGACTCTGTTCAGTAACAGGAAACTGGGGAAAGTTTAATTGTTTTCTCCTCTCCCTTTTTCCCATGCAGCTGAACAAAAGGTTCATCCTCAGTTTTCTCCATGCCCATGGGAAGCTGTTTACCCGGATTGGGTAAGTGTGCAGGATGTTTATTTTATTTTCCTACATTACAAGTCATTTTGGAATTTAATATTGTTAGCAACTAGACTGTGTTTATAACTGAGGGCACAGGGTGTGAATTCTTAAAGGCCTCCACCTTCTCTTTCTCTTCTACTATGTTCATGAAATTCAGGAAATACTACCCTCTGTCTCTTCTTTCTCTATCTGTACTAGACACCTGCCCTCCCTTTAAGAGCTGTCTTTTCCCAGTCCCCTCCCCTAATTCCTCTAGCTCTCTTTCTCTGCCTTTTGCCTCAGACCCTAATGTGCTCCCAGTGGCAGTCATGCTACATCCCTGGGTACAGCTGCCAGGGTACTTCCTTGGGGAAAAGTTGTCTACTTATTTTCCCTCTGAGACAAAAAGAACAATTTATCTCCTCCATATTCTTCTAGCTTATACCTCTTCCTTTTGTGCTCAGTTTCCTATATCATATTGCTAATCTTAGTAAACACCCAAGTCTGTTGTATGATTTCATCATCCATCACAGATTTATACACAGATCTCAGGGAAAATAGTGTCTGAAGAACTCTATTACTTTATCCCATAAATCCCTGAAAAGAGATTGAGTTTTGGGTATCCCTTTGAATCAGAGTTCTTCCTCACAGTGTAAAACTCATGAATACAGCCTGACTTAATACCTTCACAAAACAGATGTATGCTGAGCAACTCTTTCATGTGGGCCTTCCCTAGGTACAAAACAGTGAAGAGAAAAAGAGGTGACAGTATTCCCAGAGAGGTTTTCTGGATTTTAATATTTTCTGAATTGGAGTTTTATTGTGAGCTGTCCTTTGAGGTGATTTGTTTTGTATTATTAACACTCTAGTAACTCTCCAGTTACTGTCAGTGTTTCTCTTTTACTTCCTGTCATGATGCTCTAAGTTTGTCTAACTTTCTAGTAAGTTTTCTTAGTGGAAGTAGGAGCTATGTCAGTTTCCTACACAGTTTTGTATTTAACTCTTTTGAGAAAGTGACAGCCTTTGACCTACTTGAGGAAACATGCCTTATGGATGGTCAACTAGAAAGTATGCTAGGTATGTATTCATTTGATATCAGCCTGAGCAAGAGTGGCAGTAATGGCCATTTCAAGGGTAGTTTGGGCCTTGAAATGACCTGGGAAAACTGGAAAAGTACTTGAAGATAAATGTCTATTGGTAGAAATAAGTTTTAAATAATTCACTTAGGGAAAATAAACTAGATGCAATAATAACTCCCATGCCCTCACTTCTACCACCACTATCAATGTAAGTTCCCTTGTAGTTGGACCTTTTATATCACACTATTATATTTTGAGTATTTGGCATATATAGTAAGTTCTCAGTTAATATTTGTTGTATGAGTATGTGAATTGCTATAAAAAATGGATTGTTACAGTGCCGGGCATGGTGGCTCACGCCTGTAATCCCAGCACTCGGGAGGCAGAGACAGGAGGATTGCTGAGTTCGAGGTTTGCCTGGGCTACATAGTGAGCTCAGGGCCAGCCTGAACTACAAAGCGAGACCCTGTCTCAAAAAAAAAAAAATGGATTGTGAAAGACCAGAGAAAAGTATCTGGTATTCTAGTAAGTTACACCAGAGCCAAGCTAATCATAATGAGTAATGAAAGCTGTGATTACGAAGTGGGTAAGATGAAATTGGTTGTCTATAAGATTGTATTTAAAATAATATATCAAAGCAGGACATACTATTTTACTATGCTTAAAATAACAGTTGATGGTAATCTTATCTCTTTATCTTTTTGTTTTCTTTTTTTACATCTTCCTCTCTTTTCACTGAATAATTTCTCTCCTTTTTTCTTTTTCTTGTGTTTCTTTTACCATGTTGATCTAAGTCACATTTTTTTTTTTTTTTCCAAGACAGGGTCTTGCTTTGTAGTTCAGGCTGGCCCTGAGCTCACTATGTAGCCCAGGCAAACCTCAAACTCAGCAATCCTCCTGTCTCTGCCTCCCGAGTGCTGGGATTACAAGCGTGAGCCACCACACCTGGCACTGTGGTGTGTGGTATTGATTGCTGGTGGGCATGAGTCACCACGCCCAGCATTGTATGTGGTTATCAGGATCGAACTCAGGACCTTGCGCTTGCGAGGCAGGCGCCGGAACCACTGAGCTAAATCTCTGGCCCCCTAAGTCACATTTTTTTTCACCTCAGTATTGTTGAGCTGGGTAATTTTTTTCTTTTGTAATGCTGGGGATTAAACTGAAGACTTTGTGCATCTAGGCAAACATTCTGCCACTGAGCCCTTCCACCAGTCCTGAGCTGGGTAATTCATTATTGAGGGAGTTGTCCTCTGCATTTGATATGCCAAATGTTTTGTGGAGGGCAAATTTGCCCCTCGTTGAGAACTACTGTTTTAACTGTTTGGGACTGAAAACTTAACACAAATCATGTTTCAGGTTGTAAGAATGTCTAGGTTTTATTTATTTTTTTCTTTTTTTGAGACAGGGTCTGTGTCAGTGATAGCTAACATAACTTTGAATGCTTTCAATGATAACAAATAGCCCATTGCAGCATATGTAGCATAGGTTCACCACCACCAATATATGTGATTTAGGCTGTCCTTGAATTCACTCTGTAGCCCAGGTTGGACATAAACTTGTAGGAATCCTACTGCCTTAGCCTCCCAAGTGCTAGGATTATGTATATGTACCACCATGTCTGGCTAGAGTACATTTTTATCAAGTTGTATTAATTAAATTTTTATTTTCCCCTTTTAAATTTAAACACATGTACTTTGGAAGACATTTGGGACAAAACCACATTAATAATTCAAAATCTAGAAAATGAGATCTGGAAGAAAAAATTAATCTTAAACAACAAAACAAAACAAAAAAAACCCCTTCTGGGTGGGGGTGCAGTTCAGTGGCAAAATGCTTGCCTAGCATGTTTGAGTCCCTGAGTTTGATCTCCAGCACTGTCAAAAACCAAAACCAAAATACCCACTAAGGTTAAAGGAAAAATTTAGAGACAGTTACAGGGTGCCCTGTATTGAAATATAAAGGCATCATAGTCTTTGTGTTTGTGGAATGACAGTAAGAGAAATAGGTGCAGCTGGAGAAATGTGGGTTAGATATAAGAACATTCTGTAGTGAATAGATGTTTGGGAATTTCCTTCTCTGGAGACCTTAAAAAAAAAAGAATAGATTATCTCATTTGTCTAGAGTGGTTTATTTAATCTAGATTATTTTTCAAGATCTCTTTCATTTCTACATATAATGTATTCTGTTGTCAAAAAGACAAAGCCAGACCATTTTCACCTTCATAAAAGATGTATTACAGTAGTTTTCAGATAAGAAAATATGTGTCAATTCTAGGCATACCTTAGCCCTTGGATGCATAGTCCTCTTATGCTCTCTTGCAGGTAAAAGAGAATTGAGTCCCAAATTGATACAGAAATAGTAGTAACGTTTCTAGTGTTTAAAAAAGAAAAAGAAAAGCATATAAGTCCGTAAGACTAGAGAAGCAGCAAGCCCAAGCCACACACATCATTATGGCCTGTTGCCTAATTACCAAGAAGATGTGAAATGTGGGAGGCGTTGAAAACAAATTAAGACTGAGGAGATTGTAATGGGGAGCAGCTGAAGGCACATCACTGTCCCAGCTGCCTTTTGAGCAGAGCCCTGGAGCTATTTCTCAAAGTCCTGGTCTTCTTGGTGCCTCAAGTTCCAGGATGCTTCAGTATATAATTGAGTGCCTACTGTGTGCAAGACTCCTGCTTACTTTCAGCATCAGCAGACAAGAGGTTCAGGCGCCAAAAAGTTTTTCACCACATACTAGTTACAAGATGTTGAGAGTAAACAAGTCAGCTTGTGGGCTTCGGTTTCCTTATCAGTGCTCTAATGGATGGTCTCTGAGGTGCATTCTAGTTCTTATGTTTTTTTCTTATTCCCACCCTGTCACATGGTATAATTTTTTGTTTCTGTTTTTGTTTTATTTAGCTCCTGGATTGACCCTATCTTTTTCAGTTTAAAAAAAATTTTTTTTAAAGTTAGGAAGCTGATTATTTTCTACAGAAATGTTATGTAGCCTAGCTTGGTTCCTCACCATCTGAGGAGTTGGGTCCTGCCCTGTTAGTCACTGTCTGAGTCATCCTTGAGTCTGGGTCTCAGCGTTGTCTGAAAGACTGATTTCTTGAAACTGCCATTCAGATGAGACAAGGTGTCTAGAGATCACTGAACAAGCAGCCATTTAAGTCAGTGAATGAATACATGTGCTGATAATGATTGAAGCTTCTTAGGTTTTAAGGAACAGGGATGGAGTCCTCTTGGACTTGAGAAGAAGAGCTGGCCAGGGTGCCGGGTGATTCCTGATGGATGGTGTCCTGGTGAGAGACAGAGCAGACCTGCACTTGGCTTTCACTGCAAGGGTCGAGACCCTGGCAGTCTGCACACAATGGATTTGTGACAACTGGAATAATTTTACTTTCTATTATTGATTAAAATAATTCCTTACTTTTTATTTGCTTTTGCCTGGTGATGCAATTTGCACATCTTCAGGTCTCTTGGAATTCAAAAGCTGATATATTTATTTTGAACTTTGAATTTTAAAAAATACAATGTTTATGTTGTGATTTATCTTTAGAATTAACATGTTTTAAAATACAAAAGTTAGTATCCATTGTGGGGGAAATTTTTCTGTATTATGAAGTGTTCATTGTACAATGTTTAGACAACATAGCAGACAGAAGAATTAGAAATTTACTCTTTTTCATTAACTAGAAATAACTATCCACCTTTAAAATTTAGTGTTTAATTTTTGGATATATACATATATATATATATCTCACATACTTTTTATAAATAAGTGTCAAAAGTATGCATATAAAGCTGTTTTACAACTATTTTCATTTATTGTTGAAATGCTCCCTTTGTGATTAAAAAATATAGTTCTTTAAAAACTTGGAGCCGGAGGGTTAGCTCAGTGGTTCCTGCGCCTGCCTCGCAAGCGCAAGGTCCTGAGTTCGATCCCTGGTAACCACATACAGTGTCGGGCGTGGAGACTCACGCCCACCAACAGTCAATACCACATACCACAGTGCCAGGTGTGGTGGCTCACGCCTGTAATCCCAGCACTCGGGAGGCAGAGACAGAAGGATTGCTAAATTCGAGGCTTGCCTAGGCTACATAGTGAGCTCAGAGCCAGCCTGAACTACAAAGCGAGACCCTGTCTCAAAAAAAAAAACAAAAAACAGTCTTAAGTGTGTGAATATGCATCCCTGGTAACCACATACAATGCTGGGTGTGGAGACTCACGCCCACCAACAATCAATACCACATACCATCATCTACTATTGCTGGACATCTTAGGTTGCTCTCAGGTTTTTATTCTCACGAATATTTCTGTTCTTCCCTCTGTTGCTGCTGCTGTTGCTGCTGCAGTTTTTCATTCTTCCTGGCTTGGATTTTATAATTATTACATAAGCAACAATCAAAAAGCCTTATAAAAATAACATTATAGATAAGATTAAAATTCCCTTCAGTTTTGTCCCAACTCCTGTGCATGCCAAGATGGTAACATTAGACATCAGGTTATATATTCTTCAAGACTTCTTAAATGCCTGCACAGTTACATATTTGTTGGTTTTTTATTTTGTATTTTTTTTCTAAACAGAAATTTTATAATATCATATCCTCAATTTTTGTGTGATTTTCTTTCTGAGGTGTGACAAAGATTATTTCTCAGAGAAAGACATAAAACTATTTACAGGTAGTTTAAGCCAAAATCAGACAGGATTTCGGTTACAGATTTGGGAAGCAGAAGCCCCGTTATGAAGCCCCGAAGAAACTTGTCTGTGCTTCCCTCAGTTATTGCTTAACGAAGTTTATTTTCTCTGGGTGGATCCATCTTCCCTTTTGTCTTGCATATGAATTACTCTAACCTGTGTCCAAATACTTTCGATTTTTTTTATCTTTTGTTTTAATCATATTGTATTAGTTGAAAGGTGAAGGGAAGATTTTTTAAAACTTTAAAAGAAAATATATACATTAGACATGTGGTCCTTTGAGACTGATCCAGGGAGTGTTAATGGATCAGTTTCAGTTCCAATCCCAGGGAAGAGGGTTCCTCAGACATAGCTTCGAAGCAAGACTGTCCCACGTGACACTCGGTCCTGTCGTTCTGTGCTGGCTCTCAACTGCCTTTCAACACGGAGACACATGGCTCTGAAACTTGCCCAGTGTGGCTGCTTTTCAAGCAGAGTGAACTCTGCTCTTCTCGTAATGAGAAGTGCTAGTCCCCCTCCCCACCTCTGACCAGAAAGAGTGCTGCACAGTGTCAGGATTTAAAATGAAACCTTTGTTATAGCCCATGGGGAAAAATGGATCCATTCCAGCCCCAAACATATCCTTCTCTGCCATTCCAAATCTACTAAGAGTTTTAGTGGCTCTGAAACTCTTTAGAGGGGAAAAGAGGGTTTGTTTAGTTTTGTTTTGGAGGGGGCACTTGAAATGGCATGTGGAAGAAAAAAGCAAATGCATGGCATGTTTTGTGCCAATGAAAATGAGGACAGCTCAGCAGAGAAGGGAAGTGGAATGTAAACTGTAATTGACCCAAAGCTGTGGCATGACTTTGGGGCACCAAAGGGTCAGCAAGAGGAGTTGCCATCCAAGGGCAAGGAATGAAGATTGTAAAGATTCCAGAAAGCTCTAGGGTTTTCTTATCTGAGAAGAGTACTGCTCAATAGGGAAAAGGCCAAAATTGGGGTGAAATTAACAGCACCTTTCTCTAGGACTTGAAACTGTTTTGTGTTTTTTGAGGATTCCCTTCTCTGTGGCTTTCCAGAAGCTATTTATTAATCCAACCTAGAGCTGTTTCCCACCCACCCCTCAGAGCACACAAGCAGTTGGGGCGGGGTATATAAAGATACTTTGCTGACCATGAATTGTTCAGTGTGGCCATAAGGCCTATGTGCCTGGTTTCTCTCTCTAGCACCAAGTTTGAGTTTGCTTTCTTTTTTCTTCAGAGGATTTGAGCTGTGGTTTGTTCCTGTTGCCAAAGGAGCTCCAGGCATGCACCACTGTTTAGGATCCAGTGGCCGCATTTGGCAAGCAGTGATTTGAATGACCTCTCCTTAGGAGCCCTAGGTCACTGGCTGGATTTCTGCCTCCCTACATTACAGGCTCTTCCTGTATTGGGAGTGGCAGTTGGCCAGGGCATTATATTTCCACTGGCCTGAAAACATACAGACCCTGATGAGCAGAGGCTTATGAGAGGGAGGAGGACAGCAACACAGAAAAAGCTGAAACAGATCATCAAGGGCCTAGGTCTTCAGGGTTTTTCAAGGGGAACCCTGAGGTCCTTAGGTAGGGCAGTCAGTGTGGTATCTAAGAAGACAAAAAAATAATGTCTGGTTTCCTGAAGTAAATCATGTGTAAAGGATCTTTAGCTTTATATGATTCCTTTTATAGATTATAACTTTCATAGCAGAGAGTTTGGGGAATATGTAGGTGTTAGAACTTAAAGTTTCTTCACTACTTAGAAAAACTGATTGTTTCAGAGAGAAACTTTTTTGTCAGCTTGAATTCAGTTATTGCCAGGGGTTAGGAAATATCATACCAAGGCATAATAACTCATAGCAGTTTACCCAAGAACTGAGTTGTTTCCATCTCTGAATGCTGAACACTTTATTCCTTTTTCTTAAATCTGTTCAGAATTGCAGGATACCAGAATGGTTTGTGAAAGTAACAAGTGAAAATCCTATGCATTACTTGTCTACTTAAAGGGCTATGTGTGTAGGGGGGTGACTCTCCAAGTGCTCTTGGGGATGACATCACTGATGGGCTACTTGTATATGCAGGATGGAGACCTTCCCTGCAGTGGCTGAGAAGGTCCTCAAGGAGTTCCAGGTGTTGCTGCAACATAGCCCATCTCCTATTGGAAGTACCCGCATGCTGCAGCTTATGACTATCAACATGTTTGCTGTACATAATTCCCAGTTGAAAGGTAAGGAATGTTCAGTTACTTCATCTAGACAGAGAGGTCAATCTAGTTTCTTTTCTCTACTTTTTTACCACCCCTTACCCCAAACACATACATGCTGCCCTCCCCACCACTGCCTTAATTTACTCTGAAATCGCTAAGACTCTCTAATGCTTGTGTCAGATGTAAGGAGGGAATCATGGATATGGAGCTTAATTTGCAGACCAGGGTATGCTGTTGAGCATCTGGCCATGCTAAAGGCAGCAGCAAGGCCTCTTGGAGGCTGCAGACCCAGAGCCTCTCCCTTGGGAGAGGCATTGCTGAAATGTTTCATTGCAGAGACCATACGCTTGGCAAGGATTGGGAATAGCTGTTTCTGGATTCATGTACCCTGTTTGTTCAATATGGA
Organism: Thryonomys swinderianus; assembly: GCA_004025085.1. Classification (NCBI taxonomy): domain Eukaryota; kingdom Metazoa; phylum Chordata; class Mammalia; order Rodentia; family Thryonomyidae; genus Thryonomys; species Thryonomys swinderianus. The sequence continues at coordinate 8,719 of PVIC010023148.1, read as the reverse complement.
AAAGTCTAGTTCCCTATGGGATATCCCTTATGGGAGCCTGCCAGGGAGTAAGAACAGAGAATTGATGAGCTTTTGTGATTCAAATCTGGAAGCACAAAAACCACCAGGCCCAGAATTTGGCTAGTGTACTGGTGTGCATTCTGAAAGGCTTTTCTGACCAATCTTTGTGTGTGCGTGCGTGCGTGCGTGTGTGTGTGTGTGTGTGTGTGTGTGTGTGTAAGTGGAGGAGTAGAGGAGGGAAAAACAGATTGGCAGGGTTTTTAAATGTTCTAATGACCAACCAGATCCATGTTATCAAGATCTCTTCCTTTTCTTCCACCCCACTTAGGTAAGGATGGTGTGGCTTGACTGAATGGTATATGTAGTATAGTGGTGACATTATTTTGTATTTCTTTAAAACATTTGATCTATGCTGCCAAAGAATCATTTTAGAGGATTGGCAGAGAGTATTTGGTCTCAGGGCTAGAAGGTTATTATCCGAAATGCTAGGAGGTGGGAATTGCCCCTTGGAGAGCCTGTTGCAAAGCAGATCTGGTATTTCTGGACAGAGTGCCAGTGGCTCTCTTGTGGCACCTTTCTCAGGGCTTTTTTACCCTGAAGCTGATTTATTTCTCTTTGCATTTATATTGGGATGTTATGCTCAACTTGCTGGTGGTGGGGAATTCCTACCCTGATGAGCGAGATGCCATGCTTTCCCTGGAAACAAGGCTCCTCTTGGGACTTGGCAAGGTTCTTAGCTAGGCAGCCTGGGTTTCAGTTGCATCTGACACAGGAGTACTTTATCCCCTCAGGTTGCCTGTTTCAGTGTTTATAATTCCCAGCTGAAGGCAAGCTGCAGAGACTGAGTAGCCTTTTTGAACTTGGCTACTTATTCTTAAGATGGCTTTTTGTGTAATCAGCAGTAAGGAAACATGAAGGCCAGCGCTGGTTTCCAGGAAAGGGGAAATACAGTTTGTAAAGGGCTGCCCTGGTGAGGCTGTGAGCTCCAAGCAGAGGGAGATTCTGCTACCAAGAAGGTAACGCAGTGAACTCTGGAAATGGGACATGCTAGGTACCCTCCTATTCATTCGTCTCCCTTCTATGAGGTTAGTAAGCTGCCTGTCACAGAGCTGCAGCCTCTGCCAAAGTACTCTTTAGCATTAGATGACCTATAGCCTCTGTGGGTGTGACTGTAAAGGGCCTGTAGCTCTTGCTTGTGAAGCATCTGTTTTCAGCCACTTCTCTGTGGAGAGGAATAATACCTGGGCTTTTTCATAGGCCACCAGTGAATTCTTTTCTTGTAGCTGTTGTTAAGTAAATTTAAGAAAATATGGGTGGGAGGAAGAAGGTGAATATAGACAAAGAAAGAAATAGGTAGTTCCTCTGTATTAAAAAAGTCTGTCCTTGTTTCTGGCTTTGCCCTGACTCACCTCCATGAGGCAAAAGGAGCCCAAGCTGAGGTGGTCAGAGACTCCAAGGGTTTTTCAGAGAAAAACAGCCCAGGCCACAGGATATAACACTCAACTAGGACACAGAGCTCTGTGGACGTGCTGCCAAGTACCCGGTGTGCAGCTGGGGCGGCTGTCCAGACCCCACTGTGTGGGCTGCCATTGGGAGAGGGGTGAGCAGAGCACTCAGCAGGGCTGGTTGGTGGGAAGATGCACTTTTCCATTTCCCAGCACATGAGTCATCTTCTCTGGGCCCCTGTGCTGTGCTTGCACGGACAGTGGCAAGAAGGGGGTGTTGTGGCTGAGTAGGAGCATCTGTGCCGGGGGTGGAAAGGGAAGGGGGTTGGGGAAAGGGTAAAGATTTAAATCCTTCACTAATCAGCAGCAGTTTGAATCACATTTTTATGAGTAAGGAAGTGATAAATCACCCCTGTGTGTTCTGCCCCCAAATCTCGTCAGCCCATGCCCTTCTAAAGGTTTCCCTCTGGGCCAGTCTGCATGCTGTCAAAATTGCCACCCAACCACAGGTCCTGGCTGTCTGAAACCAGGAAGTAAGGCCTGATGCTGCCTGGCCCTCTCGAGTGCTTGGGGTCTATGGTCATTTGGCAGTCACTGCAAGTTACAGAACATCTGGGCCATCATTTTTCTTTCTATTCCTTCTTGTACATGTTCTTCTGGGTGGGTGTTTCCATATGTCAGTTCCTGGAATCTGTGAAGGAGAGCATTCCAGCCTGAAGCAGAGGTGACCGTACAGCCCACATGGCAGCCCAGATCCTTAGTCTGTGCCTGAGTCTTCCCCATAGCTTGGGGTCAGGAATATAATTTGGAGTGGAAAAGAATGTCCTTTGCTGATACTCATAATGCTTTCAGAATTGTTTTCTTCTCTGGTCTCAGGGTTTGAACTAAAGACCTTGTGCGTGCCAGGCAGGGATGGCACCACTAAGCTACAACCCTGGCACATTTTTTGTTTGGTCAATGCTCCCCTTGTGTAATTGCCATCTTTTCACAATATCAGTAGTCTGGATTAGAAATCATATTTCTACTAACACTTCTGCATGATTACTTTTCAGATAGGCTTTCCTAGTGGACCTCAGGCTGTCTAAAAGCTGTGGTTGTTGCAGAAGGGAAAATGAAAGAAAAAGCTTAGATAGTAAGGAGAGAAAATCTTTTTTTTTTTTTTTTTTTTTTTTTGCTTTTTTGGAGACAGGGTCTTGCTTTGTAGTTCAGGCTGGCCCTGAGCTCACTGGTGCCCAGGCAAGCCGCTGTGAACTCAGCAATCCTCCTGTCTCTACCTCCCGAGTGCTGGGATTACAGGCGTGAGCCACCACATCCGGCATTGTGGTATGCGGTGTTGATTGTTGGTGGGCGTGTCTCCACGCCCAGCATTATATGTGGTTACCAGGGATTGAACTCAGGTCCTTGTGCTTGCAAGGCAGGCGCCGGAACCACTGAGCTAACCCTCTGGCCCAAATCTTTTTTACTTTTAAATTTTTTTTGGGGGGGGAGAAAATCTTAGGTGGCAGAGTTAGTGAGATCGGATTCACTACTATTGCACACACAGAGGAAAATAAGTTGAAGGGCAGGGATATAGCTCAGGGGTGCTGAACCTGCCTGGCAAATGCAAGGACCTGATTTTGATTCCTGGTACTTGAAAATGAAAAGAAGTTGAGTTATGTCATATGATTTAGCCAATTAAGCTTTCAGGTTTGAGCACTGGTCATAAAACTCAGAGATTCAGGACTGCTGGTAGAGAGACCTATATTTCTTTCTTTTCTTTTTTTTTAGTTTTTTGAGACAGGGTCTCACTTTGTAGTTGAACTGGCCCTGAGCTCACTATGTAGCCTAGGCTAGCCTCCAACTCACAGGAGTCCTCTTGCCTCTGGCTCCAGAGTGCTGAGATTACAGGTGTGAGCCACCACTCCTGGCATTGTAGTATGTGGTACTGGGGATTGAACTCGGGACCTTGTGCTTGCCAGGCAGATGCCAGAACCATTGGGCTAAATCCCCGGCCCCAGAGAGACCTATATATTTTTTTTTCTTTTTGGAGACAGGGTCTTGCTTTGTAGTTCAGGCTGGCCCTGAGCTCACTATGGTGCCCAGGCAAGCCGCTGCGAACTCAGCAATCCTCCCGTCTCTGCCTCCCGAGTGCTGGGATTACAGGCGTGAGCCACCACGCCCAGCATTATATGTGGTTACCAGGGATCGAACTCAGGTCCTTGCGCTTGCGAGGCAGGCGCCGGAACCACTGAGCTAACCCTCCGGCCCTTTTTTTCTTTTTTTTGAGACAAGGTCTCACTTTTGTAGTTCAGGCTGGCCCTGAGCTTACTATGTAGCCCAGGCAAGCCTCAAACTTGGCAATCCTTCTGCCTTTGCCTCCTGAGTGCTGGGATGACAGGCGTGAGCCACCACACCTGGCACTGTGGTATGTGGTACTGATTGCTGGTAGGTGAGTCACCACACCCGGTATTGTTGTATGTGGTTACTGGGGATCGAACCAGGCATCTTGTGCTTGCTAGGCAGGCACCAGAACCACTGAGCTAAATCTCTGGCCTAAGTCCTATATTTCTTATATGGGCCCTATGCAGAATCTTGTTTCAGTGGAACTACAGGTCTAAAATCCTAATACTCTACACTGAGGTGGTTGGGAACCAATACATTTCAAGGACAGGTCAAAGGGATGTTTGAGGACTCTGGCATCATGCTAGTATTTATTAGGCACTAAGTATTTGTTGAGTGCATGAAGAAGGCTCTGGGAGGGCTAGTTGGTTAAGCAGTGTCCCTTACCTGGTCTGTGTCCAACACTGGTGGTGAGATAGGTGGTTCCCAGAGTGATGTCACAGTTTAGTAATTTCTCTACAACATTCTGAGTCTGAAGGGAGAAAGGGCTTTTTCTGTGTACTTGAGTATTTAACACTTCAATAGCCATTGACTGGCTGATGTGATGCTGGAGGGTGAACTGTGATCTAAACCACAGCACTCCAAGAATTTTAATTTTTTAAAAATTCTATAATTTAAGGAAATAAAATTCTAGTTTCTTGAAGAATAATTGAAGCAACATTTCTAGTAGGGCATCACTGAAACCCCATTGCATCCCCCATCTGTGCCCAATTTGCTCCAATCTGTCCTTTTTCTCCCCTCCCCCCTGCTCTCTCTCTCTTTTTAAAAACTATGTTTTATAATTTTTGGAATCAAAACCATCTTAGGCACACACTGTTTTACTTTACTGTATTATTGGATTATACTTCCTATAAATCATTGGATGTTACTCATTGGCCACCACGGGAATAACTTCCCTTTTCTGTGCCCTGGCCTCCTCTCCCCCCCCCTACTAGTTTGTAGAGCATGTCTGCATTTTAGCCTTGTAGAAAAGCTCTGGTAGCAACAAGTGGGCACCCAATAGACACTTCTGGTGTTGGTGTTGCCTGCTCTGAAGGAACTTTTGGGGATGAGAATTGAAGTATAACTAGACTGGCTTTCTTTTCATGATCATTTATGCTTTTTTTGTGTGTTTTTGGTAATCCTGAATTACAAGAGTTAGAGGTATGCCACATGTGTGTCTTTGAACAGGTAGACTATAGCTGTCCAGTGGTACTGTTAGAGCTTTAACCCTTCTTTGTCCCATTGTTAGGTGTGAAGTTGGCTGTAGCTGAGAAGTTTGGTTTACAATCAGAATTTGTCTTCTAGCATGTGGCAAGCCTTGGAGACCTTTGAGAACAGCAGTTAGTTCCCTTGAGATGATTTGCTTCTGTCTCTGTTACCCAGGAGGAATATATGATGTGCCTTATGCTTTGCTTGTTGTTACAGTTGTATAGGAAATTCCTTTTGTAAGGGGTTAGGTTTAAGTTTATTTTTTATTTCTTTCCATTTATTTATTTGTTTGTTTGTTTATTTCAAGTTTTTTGAGACAGGGTCTTGCTTTGTAGTTCAGGTTGGCTCTGAACTCACTGTGTGGCCCAGGCCAGCCTCAAACTCAAGGCAATCCTCTTTCCTCTGCCTCTTGAGGGCTGGGATTACAGGCGTGAGCCACCATGCCCGGAGGTTTAAGTTTAACTCTGTAAACTTTCCCTCTCATTTCTGCTTCTGTGTCTCTGTTAAAAAAAAGTCCTTGGACTCTTGCACCATAAGGATACATGAGTCAGTGCCACTTTCAGTTTTAAGACTCATCAGGTAAGAGAAAATTAGCAGAGAGAGTGCTGGTTTGGCCAACACATTTTGTGAGAGATACATTTAAAAGTGAGATTAGGTTGACTTTTGAAGGCACACTGGCCAGAGGAGGCTGTATCTGTAAGCTTTGCCCTCCGTCCCTGTTGGGAAGAAAGGACTGTCCACAAGCTGCTTAGTACAGACTTCCTTGCTTCACAGTATACCTTTGGATCTGGCTATAGTTCCTGGAAGAGAAAAATGAAAGAAGTGTGATGAGGGTCCTACCTGTTTCCCAGCTCTGAGTTCTAGCTTTCTTATTTTTAGAATGAATCTGCAAAAGGAGAAGCAGTATGAAAAACTAAAGGAATTGGAATATTTAGTCATATAAGTACATTTAAGCCCCTTATTATACTGGTTAAAGAAATGGCCTTCATTTTCTCCCAAGATAACAAAGTAAACTGGGCATGGTGGTCCTAGCAGTCCTGAACAGGACAATCTGTATGAGTTCAAGCCCAACCTGGACTACATAATAAGACCCTGCTCCAAAAAACAAAACAAACAAGGTAACAATATGGTTTGTTACCCATGGTTAGTTGTTAGGTAGCTAGTGATTATTTTAAGTTATATATTTTATTTCTATTGCTATTTTATTCCTTAATTTGATCTTTCCCCTTCTAGTATAGATTTATGATTTATTCTTTTGTTGTTGCTGTACTGGGAATTGAACTTGGGGCCTTGTACTTGCTAAGCAGGCACTCTACAACTGAACTTCAGCCCTCTGATGTGGATTTATTCTGAAGGAGAAACACTCTTCAGAAATTATTTTTGAAAGAGGGTCTCCCTAGTTCAGGCTAGTCTTGAACTCACTCAATATGTAGACCAGGCTATCTTCCAACTCATGGCAGTCCTCCTGCCTCAACTGCCTTAGTGCTGGCATTAATGGTGTACACTACCATGCTTGGGTAGAAAACATTTTTTGGGGGAAATCTGGGAGCAAGACTTTTAGCTTTTTCATGCTTTTTAAAAGAAGTTTTCCCTGGAGATTAAAATTAAATGTGTATCTCAGAGGAAACATGGACACAGGGCCCAGGACAGGTATGTATTATGTGTTGAATATATAAGGAAAAGAATTGTGTTTTTCAGAAGATTTTACCAGTACTGACAAAAACAGAAATGACTGATAATACATGTTGTCACTATAATTACTGCATACATGTCTTTATTTAATTTTCCTCTCAGCCTTCTTAGGTTAAATAGATATTTTGTATCTTATTTGATGCAAAGAAAAGAAATGTATCAGGAAGTTTAAGTCACTTAGGGGTTCACAGCGAATATATTATCTTCAAGTCTCAAGTGTGCAGCCTTTTCTATCAGAAGACATAAAAAATTCCCTAGACATATAGACAATGCATGGATTTGTTTCTTCCAATCCTGGTGGACAGTCTGCTAGTTTTTCAGTGCTCAGTGAGTCAGATCTGAGACTGAAGTGAGAGAGTTGGAGGAAGTTAGAATTTTTCTAAGTGGTTTGAGACTTAGGGTGTGCCACAGGTTTTAAACTGGCAGAAGGGTGTGGTTTGGGTAGATTGAAGCTGTGTGTGGTTCATATTTACTGTTGTCTTGAGTGGTAGGAAGTCTTTCTCTCATAATAGAAAGCATCGTGTATGGCCAACTGGTAAAAGAAGTGTTTAGTCTTTGTCATGATTTTAGACTTGTAATGTTTTTCAAAAAAGAGGTGGAGGGATTTTTAGGAACCTTAGTTCTTATTTGCATCATCATTTCTACTGCCACTCTTGCTAAAAAATGAAGTTTTTTACATAGCATTCAGATTAGTTTTATTTGTTTTTTGGCCTGGGACAAGGGAAGTGAACAGATCACTCATCCAAAAATGAGAATGAGAGTACAAAACACGTAAAAGAGGATGAAGTATGTGTGTGTGTCCTCACCACTCAGATTAAGAAGTAGAATATGCGCAATACTTAAGGTGCTTCCTGTATCCTTTATCTCATCATATCTTCAGCTGCTTCCTTTTTTTTTTTTTTTTTTTTTTTTTTTTTTTTTTTTTTTTTTTTTTTTGCTTTTTTGAGACAGGGTCTCGCTTTGTAGTTCAGGCTGGCCCTGAGCTCACTATGGTGCCCAGGCAAGCCGCCGCGAACTCAGCAATCCTCCTGTCTCTGCCTCCCGAGTGCTGGGATTTCAGGCGTGAGCCACCACACGTCCGGCATTGTGGTATGCGGTGTTGATTGTTGGTGGGCATGTCTCCACGCCCAGCATTATATGTGGTTACCGGGGATCGAACTCAGGACCTTGCGCTTGCGAGGCAGGTGCCAGAACCACTGAGCTAACCCTCCGGCCCCAGCTGCTTCCTTTTTCTTCACTGCAGGTAACTATCATCTGACCTGAGTAATTCATTCCTTTTCTTTATAATGTTATAACCTAAATATATTCTCTAAACAAAACATAGTTTTGCTTACATATAAATATAGTCATACTAATGATACTGTGTATATTCTTTTTTCTTTGGCTTATTTGGTTTCATCTCATGTTTATGAATTCAAACATCTTAATCTATATAGTAAGTGTTCATTTTCATTACAGTAATACTACAGTTTAATTTGTCAATTCTTTTGTCATTGATTTTTGTTTTGAGATAAGATCTTGTTGTGTAAGTTCTAGGTGGTCTTGAACTTAATGTGTTGCTTAGACTGGGTTCAAACTCTTTGGGCTCCTTCTGCCTCAGCATCCTGAGTGCAGGATTACAACTGTGTACCACCACACCTGGCTCCATCTCTTTTTGATGGACACTTCGGTTATTTTTTCCTTCAGTGCTGTTCTGAACATTGAATCCATCAATAATTACTGTAATTATGTATTGGTACATTTCAATTAATATATACAGATCTGTCTTTCTTAGTCTTGTTTTTTTTTTTTTTTTTTGGAGACAGGGTTTCACTTTTTTTTTTTTTTTTTTGCTTTTTGAGACAGGGTCTCGCTTTGTAGTTCAGGCTGGCCCTGAGCTCACTATGGTGCCCAGGCAAGCCGCCGTGAACTCAGCAATCCTCCTGTCCCTGCCTCCCGAGTGCTGGGATTACAGGCGTGAGCCACCACGTCCGGCATTGTGGTATGCGGTGTTGATTGTTGGTGGGCATGTC
>PVIC010023147.1:9985-27177 GCA_004025085.1 Thryonomys swinderianus | reverse complement strand
TCTTTCTTTCTTTCTTTCTTTCTTTCTTTCTTTCTTTCTTTCTTTCTTTCTTTCTTTCTTTCTTTCCTTTCTTTCTTTCTTTCTTTCTTTCTTTCTTTCTTTCTTTCTTTCTTTCTTTCTTTCTTTCTTTCTTTCTTTCTTTCTTTCTTTCTTTCTTTCTTTCTTTCTTTCTTTCTTTCTTTCTTTCTTTCTTTCTTTTCCTTCCTTTTGAGACAGGGTCTTACTTTGTAGTTCAGGCTGGCCCTGAACTCACTATGTAGCCCAGACAAACCTTGAACTCACAGCAATGTGCCTACCTCTGGCTCTCATGTGCTGGGATTACAGGTGTGAGCCACCACACCCAGCACTGTGATATGTGATACCAGGGATAGAACTCAGGACCTTACACAGACACTAGAACCACTGAGCTAAGTTCTCACCCCTGTTATTATTTGATTACTTGAAAATGGATATTCTAATAGTAAGATAGAATCTCAGTATTGTTTTAACTTGCATTTCTCTAATAGTCAATGCTCTAATAGAGCATTTTTTTGTGTGTTTTTATTGGCCTTATGTACTTCTTGTGAGGGGTATCTATTCATTTTAGTTGCCTGTTTTTTTCATTTGAGTCTTTTATTTTGGGGACCTAATTTTTTTTTTTTGAGACAGGGTCTTGCTTTGTAGTTCAGGCTGGCCCTGAGCTCACTATGTAGTACAGACAAACTTCGAACTCAGCAATCCTCCTGTCTCTGCCTCCCTAGTGCTGGGATTATAGGCGTGAGCCACCACGCCCAGCGGGGACCTAATTTTTTAATTCTTTATGTATTCTAAATGTTTGTCTTCTGTTGGGTAGTTGTTTCCTTATTTTGTCACAGAACTGAGGTTTATTGCTTTTGCCCCTTTCCATTGCTGTGCCCTGATAAGGTTGATCAATATTGTATGGATTAAAAATTATACTTTTCGGGCCAGAGATTTAGCTCAGTGTTTCCAGCGCCTGTCTTGCAAGCTCAAGGCCCTGAGTTTGATCCCGGTAACCACATACAATGCTGAGTGTGGTGACTCACACCCACTAGCAATCAATACCACATACCACAGTGCCGGGTGTGGTAGCTCACGCCTGTAATCCCAGCACTCAGGAGGCAGAGGCAGGAGGATTGCTGAGTTCCAGGTTTGCCTGGGCTACATAGTGAGCTCAGGGTCAGCCTAAACTACAAAGTGAGACCCTGTCTCAAAAAAAAAAAAAAAAATATATATATATATACTTTTCTGCAAAGTTACCTCAGTGTGACAAATCAAATAACCATTTGCTTGGAGAAAGCAATATTACTTGTATGCATAGCAGCATCTCTTTCTCAAATTGGCTTCTTGAGACAATAGTTAGTGTGAGCATTCAGAGGCCATGGATGTTATGAGAAAACATGGAATTTGGATTAAAATTGTGTTGTAATTTTTGTATGATACTTTCCTTGCCTGTAAATGAATTACTCTATTCTTTCCTTTTCTTCTTATAAAAATGCGCCCATATAATCTGATAGTTAAGAGTTTATAAATTATTCACAAATCAAATTTACAACATAAGAAGGTGAAACAGGTTTATGTTTATAATACCCAATTATGTCTAATTATACTGTAAAATTCTGTCTACCACATGTGAGCTTGAATAACTCAGTTAACCTGCGGGGCTGAATGTTTCTAACATCTTCATCAGGCACTTCCAAAGAGTCCTGTATTCTAAGAGAATAACTGGATAGGTACAGATACTCTAAAAACTTTGCATTTAATGCTTGTATTTAGGGAACACAGTAGGACCATGTTGTGATAAGCTATTATAATTTTTCATACCTGATGGATCTTGTTGGTGTTAAGTAGCAAGTAGCTACAAGAATTCTTTTTTACCTAAATCTTCCCCTTCCCACAAGTCATTGTGACAGCCAAAGTGAAGGAGAGTGAAGATTTGACTAATATCTTCACTTTCTCTTTTTAGCAAAGACAAATCACATCAATCAGCCCTTAAGTGGGTGTTTCTATTTTTTTTTTTTTTTGAGACAGGGTCTCACTTTGTAGTTCAGGCTGGCTCTGAGCTCACTGTGTAGCCCAGGCAAGTCTTGACTCAGCAATCCTCCTGTCTCTGCCTCCCGAGTGCTGGGATTATAGGCGTGAGCCACCACGCCAGGCACTGTGGTATGTGGTATTGATTGCTGGTGGGTGTGAGTCACCACGCCCAGCATTGAATGTCATCACTGGGGATTGAACTCAGGACCTTGTGCTTGCAAGGCAGGCACCGGAACTGCTGAGCCAACCCTCCGGCCCAAGTGGGTATTTCTTTACTGATAAAATGTTGTGAGTTCTTCTGCAGTTTCCTAAAAAAAGCACATGATTCTTTTTTTTTTTTTTTTTTGAGACAGAGTCTCTCTTTGTAGTTCAAGCTGCCCCTGAGCTCACTATGTAGCCCAGGCAAGGCTTGAACTCAGCAATCCTCCTGCCTCTGCCTCCCAAGTGCTGGGATTACAGGTGTGAGCCACCATGCATGGCATTGTGGTATGTGGTACTGATTTCTGGTGGCTATGAGTCACCTTGTCAGGTATTGTTGTATGTGGTTATGGGGGATTGAACCAGGGACCCTGTGCTTGCTAGGCAAGTACCAGAACCATTGAGCTAAATCTCTGGCCCAAAAGCACATGATTCTTAGAGCAGCATTTTACCTCAAATTACTTGAGCATGGTAACAGATAATGGTGTGCCTGGGCTCACATCACTGCCATAATAAATCAATCCTGTATTGTTGAGAGGATCTTACCAGTCTGAGACAGGAAGCTTTCAAAGGAAAAAGAAGCAGGGAGAAGAGGAGAATTCTGTAGCAAATTTCTCAAACATGGTGAATGTTCAGTTATAAAACTTGGGGGTTCTGTCATGAGTTTTTGTCCATGGTATGGTAATTTATAGAAACATAATGTAAATATTAGAATTTTATATCATAATAGAAAGGAAAGTTTTAGGGCTGGAGATTTAGCTCAGTGGTTTCACTGCCTGCCTAGCAAACTCAAGGTCCCTGGTTGGATCCCGGTAACCACATACAATAATATGATATAGGGCGTGGTGACTCATGCCCACCAGCAATCAGTACCATGTCCCATATTGCTGGGTGTGGCTCATGCCTGTCATCCCAGCACTCGGGAGGCAGAGGCAGGAGGATTGCTGAGTTCCACGCTTGCCTGGGCGACGTAGTGAGCTCAGAGCCAGCCTGAACTACAAAGCGAGACCCTGTCTCAAAAAAAAAAAAAAAAAAAAAAAGAAAGTAAAATTTTATATTAAGGTAAAAGAGAGAGATGAGAGGGAAAGAGAGGAAAATAGGGAGGGAGATGGGAAAAGAGTGGGGGGCAGGCAGGGCAGGAGCTATTTATTAAAGGCCACTTTCTTGGGCAAAACAGTATCTTTTATCTGACTTCACTGGCCCCTCATATGTGGATAGGTGGCTATTCCAGAGGGCAGTGACTTGCAAAGACTGTTTCTCATGTGAATCGAAAACCTAGAAAATCTGCAAAGATTTCTTCATTCATTGTGAAACAGATGTCTCTCACAGAAACTATTAGCAGAGTGGCCAATTAGTAACAAAAATCGATCTGTTTGTCACAAAAGACAGCAATTGGAAGATAAAAGCCTCCACCCCAAGAGTGGATTTTCGATTTCCTAGCTTCTGGGTGTGCTAGGGAACACATACAGAGACTGTCCCTTCGCTTTTCCATTTAAAAAGCCAGCAACTCTACTGGAAAAATTAATAGAAAGGAAGGCAAAATAGAGGCTGCTGCTGTCAAACAGGAAATGAATGGGGTGGGGTGGGAGCCAACAGCTGAGCCCCCGAGATGGAGGCACAGTTGTCCATACACGTGAGGACGCCTTATGTGTTGGGAGTCACAGACACAGGTGTGAAAACCAAATTCCGTCCTCTTAGAGGTGTAAATCTGTGTCCAGAACCAACAAGCTCCTCTCCAAGGTTTAAACCAAGGGATCCCAACTGTGCCTAATAGGAACATTTCCTGGAGAGGTTTTGAAAAACACCCACAAATGGACTCTCACCCCATGCCAAACCAACCAGAAACTGCAGACGAGGACTGAGCATGGCGTGTTCTGATGTGAGCCAGCGGATCGCACCGTCTGCGGGTAGGGCCGGTTGACGCCCGGGCTGCTACTCCAATTCTCACACAGGTTTTTCCATTGGGCAGGCACTCTGAATTCCATGAATCAAACTCAACGTTTGAATTGGAAGAGAACTTGTGTCTAGAAGAGTGCTGATCAACCGTGGAGCTGCTCCATCTCTCTTGGGGCCCGAACTTGTCTGCAGCCTTTGGAGGACTTTCTCTCCGGTGGCTGTTGTCTGAAAGCAGTCTTGCTGTGCTCTGCTTAGGGTGTTTCTCTCCCGCCTCAGCTTCTGGGGGGCTGAGGTCCCAGGCGTGTTCTCTCAGCAGATCCATAAGGGGAACTTGTGACCCACACATGTTATAAGGCGCTTTTTGGGGAATAACACACCATTTTCCTCTAGGTTTTTGTCTCCATTAATAAAGAAAATAAGTATTCTTTATGTCCCTTATCCAGTATTCACAAGCACATTTTGTTAAAAATAGAATAAACCAGTGCTAGGTGTGGTAGCTCATGCCTGTAATCCCAGCACGCGGGAGGCAGAGGCATGAAGATTGCTACATAGTGAGCTCAGAGCCCAGCCTGAACTACAAAGCGAGACCCTGTCTCAAAAAGCAAAACAAACAAACAAACAAACAAACAAACAAACAAACAATATAGAATAAGCCAGGAACTAACCGCACTGGCCTCTCTACATCAAAGGTCCTTTTTTGCAAATGAGGCTCCATTTTGTTTTATTTTGAACAGACTTTGTTGCAACTTCAGAAGTAATGGGTAAGGTGTTCAGTTCTCCAGGGCAAGGAGCTGGCACCCTGGAACCCTCAGGCCTACGAAGGAAAGGTTGAAAGCTGAGTGATGCTGGTAACACACATTACTCAACCCACACAGGAAATAGGAGTAAAACGTTATCTTTATGATGGTCTATAGCAAATGAGTTGGAAAATTTTCTGGATTGCTTTTCAAATAAATATGTGCTCCCAGCCAAGTCCTGCCTTTCGCGATTCAAAGATTTACCTTCTATGAGATAAAAATCTTTGAACGGAACATACTGTGCTTTGACAAGAGTATAGCAATTATTTGTAACTTGATTATCTTTTTTCATAACATTTGGCTCTTAGGAGCCAATATTTGGATCATATTATTGTTGCATGTGTATATGGTGTGTGTGTATATGTATGTATGTATGTATATATATATATATATGTATATATATATATATAGTGTGTGTGTGTGTATTTATCACTGTTATGCTGTATGAAGTGGTATAGTAAGAGATGTTCAGAAAGGTACCTTCAACTAATGACCATCATCCTGAAGATGGGTTTTTCCTTGTTTTGCTTTTCTCTTTGACTTTTCTGTACAGAATACCTCAAATTCAACTTAATTTAGAGGAATTATCTTGTGAGCCCTGATCCCACTGAAGGAGGTCCTAGGTTCTATTGGTTAGTGTTTGTCCAATGACACCTATTCACCAGGGAACCCTATGGTTCACTCTCTCTCTCTTTCTCTCTCTCTCTTGCTAGAATTCACAGGATTTTGTGAGACTTTAAAAAATTATTTACAATGCATCACAGATTTTTCTCAGTGTAAATCAACATCTGCCTTGTGTTTTTGAAACTGAATAATATCACCCAGGGGTATTTACATTTTTAAAAATGAGTCTGCTAGGGATAAGTGTGTAGGATGTCTCCAGTTTTTCCCCACAGTGAAGATAGCACCTAAGTACAGCTTTGTGCCCTTGTTCTTGGGGGATTATTGTACTTATTATTACGTTTTCCTCTCTTCAACCTTAGGATTCCAAGGCCCTGGATATGACTTATGTTTACCATATTGTAGATACAGAAACTTGGGAAATTAATTTATTTTTGCAAGATGAAAATGCCAATCACTTTCCTACCTCTCTCACAGTTGATGCAGAGAGGAGGCAGTGAACAAAAACATGCTTAAAAACTGCAACACCACAGAAATGCAAGACACTATTATCTTACCAGTGTTTCATATTCTTCCTCTAATACTATGCACATTCATTTTTGGTCCTGATGCCCCATTTCCAGTGCATTCAGTGAATTCCCACTCAATGAAACCGAGTGGATGCTACTAGTATTTCAGAAGTTTTGGTTTGTTGACTATGATCAACAAGCCAACTATATACTCATGTAAGAGGCTGATTCCTGGGACTGTGGACCCCTCTACCTAGTGAATCAGAGAGGGTGAGGTTGAGAGTAGGGGGTTCTTGCTTCTGGCTTTGTTTCCCTCCATTTGCCTAATGATTGTGATGATGGAAGCTTGGGAACTACTGGGCTGGACTGACATTGCCATTGCTCATCCTTGTGTCCATTCACCTCCACTCCTGGAGAGGTCGTTGGTTTGAGAAGGGCACAACCTCATCAGAGGGTCACTGGGTTGAGGAGCTCCTAGCTAAATAGGCCTACTTGGTGGAAGTGGTTCATGGAGGTCTGACCTTGGGGATTGTATCTGGTGGCTGCTGGCTGCTTCCTCTCTGGCTCTTCCCCTGGACTCTGCATCCTGGGATGAAATCAGACCATCCTGCCTCCTCTGTGCCCTCTGTCTTGATATTCCTGGCTTGGGGGAAGCTAATCATGACCTGAATCTGTGAGCTAAAATGAACCTCTCTCCCTTCCTTTAAGTTGTGGATGTCTGACATTTTGTCCCCGCAATGAGAAAGCTGACTAGCATCCTCACTGAAAGTTCTGTGGTAAGAAAGTGCAACATTACGTTTTTGGCTGAAAGACGTGCAAGTGTAATCCAGGAAACTTGCTCACATTTTCCTGACATGAGTACCATTTTAGGATCCTTGGAGAATCATCTGAGAACAGCAGGCTGTTCAAATTGATGGCAGGTTTCTTACAAGTCAGTTTCCCAAGAGGGGCTTCTGCTTTCTTGCCATGTTCTAAGGTTGTGTGGAGGTCTAGCTTTGGCTAAGGAACATGAACTACCAGGGTTGCTAACATCAAACTGAATGCAGGGAGATTGTCTCGGAGGAAGCCAGAAACTAAGCCGGAAGCTGGGGCAGCTCCTTCTGTGACATGGAGGCCATGACTAATGGACTCAGGATATAGTTCCTGCTCATATAGTTCTCCCTGTGTTAATACTTGCAATTGCTTTAGGATGTAAAGATGAAGGGAAAATAGGAAGGTGCACATAAAAATATCAAGCATAGCATGTTTTGATATGCACTCTCCTATGAAGGAAGATGTGATTAAATCACAGATGACAAACAGGGTGGCTACTCCCAAGATCAGGCAGTAAGACTCACCCCTAGGGAGGGTGGCAAAACTGGGCACAATGGTCTACATGTATCATCAGGTTAAAGATCACTAATTTTCCAGTCATATCAAGTTTTTAACAAGGTTATATTTTGGACAAAGTCAAGGAAACGTGAACAAACACTCTAGATTCTCTGAGCCATCAGGTGAAGCCAGAGATACTGGATTGTCCCGAAGGTCATTAGCATCTGTTAGAAAGGCATTTGCCAGACAACTTTATTGGCCAAGATTGTAATGTGTGAGGCACTGGCACAAGCACGTGAAGTGGAAGGCACTCTTGGGAAAGAAGAACAAACACATTTGGAACATCTAGTGCTGTTTGACACCGTCACCTGTGACACTAAGGACAGTATCTAGTGTCCCTGTCCAAATCAAGGAGCATAAATGTCAGACAATTAACATTTCAAAAATCAACATTTGCCTGGTCTGTGAAATAAGGCCTCTTCTACAAGGTGAATTCCCTCTCTTATAAAAACTGATAATCTCTTATGGGCAAGAGTACAATTTTATTTACAAACTCAAAAAAGCAGCTTGGTCCCTACAGATTAGGGATAAGAATCAAGAGATGAAAGTCCAAAGGCTTTTTTTTAAGGCATTTCTGATGATGAGACTCAGTGAGCCAATCAGAGGACTCTACAGTTGGGCGGGTCTCTGCCCCAGGAGTTAGTGGGTAGAGCAAGGACCCATGTAAAACATCTGGGACCACCTGTGAGCTGTACAAGAGCAAAAGACAAGGAGAAAAAATTAAGACCCTGGTTATTATTAGCCTTATATAGGTCACATCAGGCTTCCTTTGGATCTGCATGTTCCTGGATAGTTGAACATCAAGTCTTTGGTGAACCAAAGCTTCAGAGGACCTCCCCTTCCCATGAGCTCTTCCTGAATTTGTCCAGATTAACCGAAGTTCCTTTGACACAGAGATGGAGACATTAGTGTGGTGTGGGGTTCCCGAGCTCTGATCCTATGAGGGCTTCACAGTGTGTCCAAGGATATGTGCTGCTGCTGTCTGGGAGCCAGCATTGTTTTTCCAGTACCCTACATAACTGGACAAATACTCTGACTGGTCCTTTCCAAAGGAATGTCCTTTATAAGGAGAAAATAATTGAAAAAAGAGTTGAGTTTTTTCAATAGTAAATTGATGCTTTTAAAAGTATTTTTCTGATGATGTAAAAATGGCAGAGTGGTAAACAGCCTCTCTGAGCTTTGGAGTCCAGTCTTGGGGAATAAAAGACAGAGGGAGATGGATCCTCAGGACCAGGAAGGAACCAAAGGGAGAACTGGAGCCCACAGCAAAGGTGAAGAGACAGACCACGTACAGAAAAAGAAGGGGGCAAACTGCATGTTCTGCCTGACTCCTGGGTTGTGGCATGAAAGAGGAGCCTCAAATCTGCAGAGCCACAGAGAAGACAGGTGTCTCCAGAGGCCTCCAGGGAGAACTAACCCAGTGGAAGGGAGCGGTGGATGCTGTGAACTGTAATAGCTAGAGAATGGCTCTACTCTGAGCATCTCCTGGAGAGGGAGATAAGAACATTCAGAGTGTTTCAGGCTGAGCAACTCAGGCCCCAAACCTGTAACCACAGGACAGGATCAGCCTGAACTTCTGCAGAACTGGAGGCACCAAAATGAGTGCCCTGCCCCCACCTTACTGCAGGTGATGGGACCATCCAGCCAGATCTGGGCTCCATCTGCCTCCTTTGTCTACCAGTGACAGCACAGTCATGGCCCAAATCAGACACCACCACAAAACTGTAGACCTCGGAAGACAACCACAAGCTTGAATCACAGAGAAATCTCTTTTTCTTTGCTTTTATCTTTTGTTTCTCTCTTTCTTGATGTTTAAAATGAGTGTTCCTATTGCCTTTAATTTATTTTTTTAGTTTTAGTTTTTGTCTTTTTCTTCTTTAGCCTCCTGTCTTCTTCACCAGTTTCCCAAAGCTTGGGCAAACATCTTTTGCCCTCCAGCCTTGCTTTTAATCTCTTTCTCTTCTTTTATTCCTCTATTTTTTCCCTTTTATTCATTTTACATTTTCTCCCCTGAGGAAAAATCTCTCTATTGAAAGAATATTTACCAAATTTAATTTTCTGATTTATTTGAGATTTTGTTATATAACTATACAGTTCTTTTTATATAACTACAAATTTTGTATCATGGTTTAAGGTGGTAAATTCACAGTTATCATAGTTTGTCATTTTCTAGATGATTAGTGATGTCCTTGTTATTACTGTTAATACTAACTTAACCAAGGGGACATAGTTGTTGTGATCAATAATTGTATTCCTTATATATCAATTCTGAAGTTGTTCAGAGGTCATAAACAATAACCTAGTGCAGAGGCAAAGAACTGGGCACTAGGATACACAGGCAGCAAGCTTTCATCCCCCCAAAATTGAAAAGGCAAGCTATTGGGAGAGACTCAAAAGCCAAAAGCCAGCTACCTCTAGAAGACATCTCTGAAAAGTAGTCATTTCCTAAGGAGGTATCAATACTAGTAACAGAGCTACCTACCATAAGCAATTTATGAGCACACAATAAACTAATACTGAAATAAATCAAAGATCTAAATACTAAAACAATCTGCTGGAAAATAAAACTCTTGAAAGACATAAGTGTAGGCAAAGATTTTATGAACAAAACCTTCATTGTGCAGGAATATTATAAAAAATCAATAAGTGAGATATAATCATTGAAAAGCTTTTGCATAGCAAAAGAAACCATTGTGAAGAGACATTCCATAGAATGGAAAAAACCCTCTTACCAGCTATTCCTTCTATTAAGAACTAATATCTAGAATATATAAAGAACTGAAAAGCCAGATGCCCCCAAATTTAAAGACCCAGTCAGAAAATGGGCAATGGGTAAACACTTCTCAGATGAAGAAATACAAGCAGGAAATAAATATACAAAAGAATGTTCGACATTATGGTCATTCAAGAAATACAAATTAAAACAAACTGAGATTCCATCTCTCTAGAAAGAATGTCATTAGTACATTAACCAATTAATGTTGGCAAAGCTGTGGAAACACTGTTGGTAGAAGTATAAATTGGTACAATCAATATGGAAATCAGTATAGAGATTTTTGAAAAATCTAGAACTAGGAGTTCCATTTGACCTAGCTATTACCCTTCTTAGTATCTTCTGAAAAAGTCAAAAGTATTATAACACAATGATATATACATACCCATGTTTATAGTAGCACAGTTTGTAATAGCTTAAAAAAATGGTTTTTTGAGACATGGTTTTGCTATGCAGTTTAGGCTGGCCTTGAACTCACTGTGTAGCCCAGGCTAGGTTTGGACTCATTTCAATCCTTCTGCCTCAGTCTCCTAAATTCTGGTATTAAACCCAGCTGGTAAATCTTGGAAACATCCCAATGCCATCAATGGGAGAATGGATAAAGAAAATGTGGTTTTTATATACAAGGGAGAACTTCCCCACCTTAAAGAAGAATAAACTTCAGATAGTTTTAGGTAAACAGATGACCTTGAAACCAAACTTTTAAGTGAAATTAATTGAATACACATGCTTAAATATCAAATTGTTTCCCTTGTGTAAGAAACTGAAGGGTAAAGAAGGATCAGAGTAGGAAGCAGGAAGAAAATATTCAAATGGGAAGGGGAACAAAGGACTGGAGAAGGAAGGGAAGAGGATAAAACAGGGTAGGAGGGAAAAATGGACACAAAGCTTTTGTAGATAAAGAAGAGAAGATTGAAGAGAGGGAATGGGGGAAAAAGAGGAATCAAGATATATTATGTATGGGTCCAAATTCCAAAACATGAGTGTGATTATTATGTATACCAAAAGTGTATACCAAAATTAATTTTTAAAAGTGTTTTTCTTTATGTTGTAGACAAAATACAGAAAAGTAAATGTATATAATTTAAAAAGTTAAGTAAAAACACTCTAATGCTAGAATTACATTGGAAATTCTCGTTAAGAACTCCTGTTTTGTTTTGTTTTTGATACAAGTTCTCACTTCGTAGTTCAGGCTAGCTCTGTGCTCACTATTTGACTCTGGTGAGCCTTGAACACAACAATCCTCCTGCCTCTGCCTCCCGAGTGTGAGTGCTGGGATTACAGGTGTGAGCCACCATGTCCAGCATTGTGGTGTGTGGTGCTGATTGCTGGTGGGGAAGAGTCACCTCACCTGACATTGTTGTATGTGGTTACCAGGGACTGGAACTCGGAACCTTCAGCTTCCATGGCAGACGCTAGAACCATTGAGCTAAATCCTCAGCCCAGAAACTCCTGATTTTTTTTTTTTTTTGAGACTGGGTCTCGCTTTGTAGTTCAGGTTGGCCCTGAGCTCATTATGTAGCTCAGGCAAACCTGGAACTCAGCAGTCCTCCTGCCTTTGCCTCCCGTGTGCTGAGATTACAGGCATGAGCCACCACACCCAGCACTGTGGTATGTGATATTGATTGCTGGTGGGCATGAGTCACCACACCCAGCATTGTATGTGGTTACCGGGGTCAAACTCAGGACCTTGCACTTGTGAGGCAGGTGCCAGAACCACTGAGCTAAATCTCTGGCCCCAGAAACTCCTGTTTTTAAAAGGCATACATTACTACTCTTCCATTGATATATCCAGCATACAAGATCCCTGAACTATCAGGTCTGTCTCTTAAAACCAGATTCCACTTTGGAATTTGGGCCCAAAGATGCAAACAAGGAAACTTCCAAAGACCAATGGAGTCCTGCAGAGAGCCCTCCACAAACTGCTCAAGAGCTCTTTCACTGGCCACCTTTGTGGCAGTTTGAACAACCATCTACACCTTCTGATTATAAAAAACAAACAAACAAGCAAACATACAAACAAACAAACAAAAAACATATAGTCCATAATGATACTAACAAAAAACATCAGAGGGGAAAAAAGATCTTATTTCTGTCTATTTGAAGGAGCTGTGAAACTACGCACTTTGAAATTTGTGAGTAGTGGAAAAGAACAAATAATCAAAATATGCTGAGGGATTAAAATTTTTCTCACTGAGTCATTGTTTTCTGTAACAGAATTTTTCTTGCATTGCAATATGGAGTTGTCCTGTGTGTGAACTTCTGGCTGTGTGCTGGCTGGCCCATTTCAGCTGGAAGTAATAAGCCTCTTGTGTGGTTGATGGCAGCTACACTGTTTGACGGTTGTGCTGTTTCGCAGTTCTAGGGGACAAGTTCAAGTGCAAGGTAGGAGTAGCTCTGGCTACTGTGAGAGCTGTACAAATCTGCCCCACGCTGCTCCCTGGCCTCTGAGGGTTTGGCGGCCATTTTGGGGCTCCTGGGCTTATATAAGCATCACTCCCACCTGCTGCCTTCAGTTTCTCAAGTTTCCCCTTTCTATGAGGACACGGATGTATTCGATTCGAGTGTGTCCTGATGGCCTCACTTTAACTCGATCCCTCTGTAAATACATTCTCTGCAAAGAAGGCGGCCTTCCAAGCTACCAGGCATGGGGTGGAAGCTCCGCGGTGTGGCCTGTGGGAGCATCCACCTGCCGTGTGCAAGACTGAAGCACAAAGTCGGGATGTCGGCTCTGGTCCCGAGCCGCGTGAGGAGCCACACCACGCAAGCCTCGGGTGCCACCCGTGGGCCTCCTGCCCAGAACTCTGCCTCTTCTGCTTGATGAGCACAGCGCAGCTTCCACTAGGAGTTACCCCAGGAGATTTCCTGAAGGGAGAAAGCCATCAGAACAGCCAGGTCCAGAGACGCGCCGACAATGCCCTTCAGCCTGTGCCAGCTGCATTCGGGGACAGCAGCCTGACACACGGGAAGGGCACAGCCCTGTCCCAAACCTCACTAGGTGTTCCCATTTTCCCTTTGCTCCCAAATTCTGGAACCCACTGGAAGATTTTGTTATGTGTTGAGATTATTTTTGTGAATTTGATCTTGAGAAATGCCTTTAATCAGAAAAGTGGTTTCTGTTCACTGGCATGGAGTGAGTCTTGTTCGTTTCTATATTTTTGTTATGTACACTTTGGAAATAAAAAACAGAGATGATAGGGCAGAGCACAGTGACTCAAGCCTGTAACCTCAGGGCCTGGGAGGCTGAGGCAAGAACTTTACAAGTTTGAGCCCAGCCTGGGCAACCTAGCAACAAGAGAGACCGTGTCTCAAAATAAAACGTAAGAACAGTGCCAGGCGTGGTGGCTCACGCCTGTAATCCCAGCACTCGGGAGGCAGAGACAGGAGAATTGCTGAGTTCGAGGCTTGCCTGGGCTACAGAGTGAGCTCAGAGCTAGCCTGAACTACAAAGCGAGACTCTGTCTCAAAAAAAAAAATAAAACGTAAGAAATAAAAGAGATAAAATAACAACATCTGATAACCACATTCTCTAGAACTAGAAATCAGTGCATAGTATGGATAAACACTTAAACTGGCTCTCAAACTGTTATTGAAACCTACACCACAAGGCGGCGCTAGATTAACATATAACGGGCTGCCCCACGAAAAAGAGGACCTTGGAAGTTAATTTTAGCGTGTAATTTAACCTATATAAAATTCAGGTGTGTTTTTTTTCAGAGCTAGTAATTGTCAATATTTAGCATTTAAAGAATATTTTTCATACTCTGCATGAAACAACCTCCATCCACATCTGAGAATAAAAGTTTCTCTGAAGCCCTACACACACACACACACACACACACACACACACACACCCTCAATTGATCTGAAGTAACGAGGTCTGATGTTATTAGGCCTTTTATTGCCATGTAATATGTTTTATTAATTAGGAGCAGTATTGCCAAAATAAATTAAGTAAACTGTGTTGGCCATGCAGCAGGCCCTTGCAGAGGTTATTCATTACACGGTTGCTTAATTTAAATTTGCAGTTGTGCTGCGGTTAAGTGGAGGAGATTCTGTACCACTGGCGCCGCTAACACCACCTCCCTGTCCCACAGACACAGGTACAGGCACCGTGGCCAAGGCAGTAAAATCTTGGGCAACAGTAAATCTGCAAACATCCATGTCCCATTTCAACTTTGCCTTGTTGAAACATGTAGAGTATAAGTATTTGAAGTTATGTGGAGCAAAATATAATACAAGCTTTAGGTAGAACCCAAGGAGCAGAGTGCTCGCAACTCTGAGTCTTGCTCCATAGTCATATCTTGTGGTGGATCTTCAATTGGCAGATATAACCAGAAATTTCACTGTCTTTCTCCATCATCATTTTTAAAAATTTTATTTTTGTTCTTGCTATTTTGAGACAGGGTCACACTTTGTACTTCAGGCTGGCCCTGAGCTCACTATGTAGCTCAGGCAAGCCTGGAACTCAGCAATCCTCCTGCCTCTGCCTCCTGAGTGCTGGGATTACAAACGTGAGCCACCACACCCAGGAGTGTGGTATGTGGTACTGACTGCTGATGGCTGTGAGTCACCGCACCTGGTATTATTGTGTGTGGTTCCTGGGGATCAAACCAGGGACCTTGTGCTGGCTAGGCAGGTGCAGAAACCACTGAGCTAAATCTCTGGCCACTGAAGATCTCTTAAGAGCTTTGCAATGGTAGAAACACAGCTATATTTGGAATTTTCCCTTTAAAAGAGCCTGGGAAACCCAATTGTTTTACAGAACAAGAAAACACACTGGAATAGATTTTAAATGGACCAATTCAGGGAATCTCTGTGTTCTGTTTGGTTTACTTTTCCATAGTTATTAAAGTGTCTATATACTTTACTACACCAGAGTCAGTGATAGTTCTTATGATACTGTGGAGGAGGTTGGAATATGCTGAGACTCAAAAATATGACTCCAAGCTTAGGATCTATTTGCAATTACCTATCTTGAACATTTTTGAAACTATCTTTGTTTTCAAATTATTTGCGTATTCTGAAACCACATACCTGAAATATTTCTGCAAATAATCAAATACAGTAATGCTTTGTTGAGTGTTTCTTTAAACAGGAGCCCAGCTATACCTTGTCTTTGAAAGCACTGAGGAAAACATTGGCTTCTTGGTTATTGCTTTCAATTGTCTTTTTTTCCCAGGAGTATTTGACCTCTCCCAGAGAGCTGGAAAACTGTACCATGGACTCTAAAATTCACCTGGAACTTTTCTTAACCTAAAGTAGTTCAGACTATAACAGCAGCAGGAGCAATATCAAATAAATGGTTATTACCACATTCTCACTGGGACGATGATTTAGCAATTCCACAGCTCCTGCGGGCCATTATGTTAGCCGATGGCCTTTTACAGAGCTCACAGAGGATGCACCAAAGTGAGAAAGACTGTGAGTACAAGCAAGAGGAAAACTGGAGTAGATGTGGGTTTCTTTTAGATGCTAAATAATTTCCCATATCTTTCCTTTCCAGATCTGATTGCTGCTCTTTAATTTCCATTATAATATCGCAGGTTGGAGGTAATACTGGGTTTGCAGAGCACAGCGAACTTGCAAATTATTGTAATAGCTCGGATCTCTGCTCCTGAAACCTTTTGCTAACCCCTTCATTCTTCCTTTTCAACAATACAAATGTTCTGGGGCCTGTGTAATGCCTCCAAGCTTCATACCTCACTCTCTACGTACACCATTTAACTCTTACTTGAAAGTGGCTAGGAGTGTATATTAGTTTAAAAGCAAACACACGCCACACCACCACTAGGCCCAGAATCTTCTCAGTCTCTCAGGACACTGAGCAGAAAGAGGTGACTTAAAAGCCATTCCCACCTTTCTTGAGGTTGCATTGGGCGCAACTCACCTCTATCAGTCAGTTTTCTGCCAAGGGACACAAGTATGAGATGAATGGGTTGAGGACAGTGACCCTACAACTGGTAAAGGTGAGGATGGGTATTAAGGATTTGTTGGAGGGAAGAGCATTTCTCAAAGGCCAGGAGCCGTGGGGGAAGAAGGAGCCGCTGCCTGCTGGAGAGGGGCGAGGAGGATGCTCTTAGCAGACCCCAGGTCAGGAGGCTCCACGGAGAACGCGGGGTGACGGGCGTTGAAGTCTTTCCTAAAGAAGGAGGACACCTTAGCGTCTGCCTGCTGAGGAGATGGCTGCGAGAGCATGTGCCTTAATTTTACTTTCTTCTGTCCTTCCACAGCCTGCTGCCACCTCCCACTGAACTCAGCCAGAGACAGAGCAAAAGAGAAAGAAAATGTTACCTTTCAGCCACAAGGAAAGATAAATTTGAGTCACTTGTGGGAAAATTGATAGTGAGACCACACAGTTTTAAGTGAAATAAATTGCACACAGAAGGTTAAATATTGCATGGTTTAATAGGAGACATCCCAAATATAAATGATATAAAGAGTACAATAAAAGAAAGGTGGTCTCTGCCAGGTCCAGGCAGATGCTGGAACCACTGAACTAAATCCCCAGCCCTGTATGGTTTCTTTTACATGAGAAATTTAGATTATGTAAAAGAAAAAATAAAAGATATTCAGTAGGAAGTAGGGGAGTAGATCTTTCTAAAATATGAAGGAGACTAAGAGATGGAGGGAAGGAAGGATAGATGGGAAGGGTGATGGAGAAGAGAATGAAGATGAGTTATGTATCAACTCCATACAAGGAATGAAAATATCATGTACTGAAAACAGAGACTAATAGAGACCTAGAAACAAAACTAATAACATGTGTGTATGATTTATGGAAAAACTATTATATAGTTTCCTGAAAGATATTAAGAAAAAGAAAAAGATATTCATGGCCATGTTTGGGTTCAGGGTGTATAACATCTCTCAGGTTAATTTCTTTTTTTTTTTTTTTTTTTTTTTTTTTTTTTTTTTTTTTTTTTTTTTTTTTTTTTTTTTTTTTTTTTTTTTTTTTTTTTTTTTTTTTTTTTTTTTTTTTTTTTTTTTTTTTTT
>PVIC010023146.1:0-27112 GCA_004025085.1 Thryonomys swinderianus | reverse complement strand
GATGAGGGGAAGGAATAAATATGATACAGAAAGAAAATAAAAGAGCATGTATAAGGGGGGAGGAGGGGGGAGTGGGTAGGGATATGGGTAAAAATGAGAATTAACTTGTGGCATATACTGGTACAAATTTCCCAATGTTATATGTGATTTTGAGATGTATATAAATTGTACCAATAAAGAATTCAATTAAAAAAAACTCAGTAATAAGAAAGCAAACAACGTTGTGTAAAATATACGAATGCCCATTTCACCAAGGACTCATACGCCTGGCAAATAAACTTGCAGAAAAGTGATCAAAATGTTAGCCATGAGGGACATGCAAATTAAAATGATAATATGTGGCCTATTATTTTAATTAGATTATTTGCAAATGTTGATTGCCTTTTTCCAATCCATAACAAGTAGATCTATGGGTTGAAGAGACCTGAGTGCAGCCACAACATCTTGCCAGCTCTGTGACCTTCGGGAAACAACTTCGTTTCTCTGAACCTCACTTTTTTATACGTACAATGGGGGTAAAGTTATTGTCGTTCCACCTTTTGGGAAAGGTTTAAGTTGGGTGAGAATGATAGGCAGTTCGGGGCAGAGGTGCCCATAGAGAACATAGCATCAGTATGGTGCCCTTGCTGCTGTCGATGCTGACTTGGAAGAGACCGCGAGCCCCATGCGGGGAGCAGAGCCAGGGGCTACCTGTCTCGGTCAGCGTTAGGGATGGAAGCTGCCAGTACGTTCAGGGGGCCTCGCAGGCCGGAGGAGCGGGTCTGTGTGTGAACGTGCCGAGAAATGAGCTGGAGAGGGGTTCGACTACTAGCTCTGTCTGTCCTGCCAAGAATTGGTCTCTGTCCCCACGGGTGGCGGTGGGGAGTCCCTGCAGGATCGTGAGCACTGTGGATCTACACCTGAGGCACATTTCCCCAACGGCCCGTCTTCACAAGCCATCTGTGGAGTTAATTAAAAAAAAAAACCACTCAGTCGTGGAAATAAAGCAAAGAAAGGGCAGCGGCATCTCTGAATGTCACTCGGGGTCACCGCTGAACCAACCCCTGGAGGATTATTTAATTATAGAGGAATGCACCTCTGTTTGACTCACTCCTCATCATTGATTAAAAGCTCAGGCGTTGTGGAGTTACGCGTTAACTTGGTGCAGATGCAATTGATTTCTGCCTGGTGGGAAAGATAACTCCAATGCTAGTCTTCCTGACTTTTAAGGGCATTAACTAGTTTCACGTCTAACCTCGCAATTTTATTCTAACATTTCTTTTCCCCCTCCAAAGCCCATTAATAACCAGTTTCCCAAATACCTTTCGAATGAGCTTTGCTTATAACTTTTGGGACTGCTTGATCATAGTCTGATTCTCTCATTAAAAAGCTAAATGCATCTCGGGCATGTGTTCGTTCTGTAGTAGGATTTAACTCTTCAAGAGTCACGTTTGGATGCAGATGTTTCAGCCTGAATTTCTCAGAGACGAGCAAGTGGTGGTGGAGCTGGAGAGGGTGTGATCTTGTCGGGCTTCGCCGGGGTCCTCGCTGGGGCAGGGGCCGGGGACACTGAGAGAACGGGGACCCCTTCCTTAGGGTTAGTCGTGTGGAATGAGCACCCGCGCGGGCTCCCTCGGCTCTGCGATGTTGGCCGGCAGAGAGAAAGGCAAGCACGGGCCGGGCAGCTCTAAGGACACGGGGGGTGACTTGCCGAAGCCCCAAAACGGGCTCTGGCGAGGCCCAAGTAGAAGAAGCAGGAGGCGGGCCAACAGCAGCACCGCAGCGGGCGATATTAAAGTCAGACCGGTGGCGGCGGCAGCAGCACTGTGTCCTCAACGTCTGCTGATCTAAATGCGTTGCGGGAAGAACCTGACCCACTGGACAGCCAGTACTAGGGGCATAGACAGTAGGCTCAGTTCTCTGGGGACAGCCGGCGAGACTGTGTGGTGTGCAGGGACCCATATTCTACAGGAAAACTGAGACGCAGGGGAAAGCCCCCCTTTCAGGCCCAGCCAGTGGCTCGGGGCAAGTGAGAGCCAGGAGACTTCAACGCTGGGGCGTCTCGGGTCACAGGGCTCAACCTCCAGCCTGCCGGACCCCGCGCCTGTGGCCACTGAGAGCCGTCTGTGGTGTCTCTTGTCCATTTGTTCCATTAATCAGCAAGGGCGTACTGGGTGATGGCTCTGTGTCATCTTGACTTCCATGTTTCCTGTGTTCAAGCCAGTGGGGTTGAAACCTAAGAAGCAGCATTTTGTTTATCAGGACTACGTGGGACCCCACATGAGGCTTGGTGACAGCGGTGGCCAGTTGGGTTTCTTGTCAACACTTGGCTCCCTGGAGCACCCAACATGTGATGGGAAAATTCTCACCAGAGGTGTCATCTGCTCCTCGAAGTACAAGGTATGATAAAACATTATAGGTGACTATATATATATATATATATATATATATATATATATATATATAAAATTTTTTATTTATTTTTTTATTTTTTTGAGACAGGGTCTCACTTTGTAGTTCAGGCTGGCCCTGAGCTCACTATGGTGCCCAGGCAAGCCGCCGCGAACTCAGCAATCCTCCTGTCTCTGCCTCCCGAGTGCTGGGACGACAGGCGTGAGCCACCACGCCCGGCATTGTGGTATGCGGTGTTGATTGTTGGTGGGTGTGTCTCCACGCCCAGCATTATATGTGGTAACCGGGGATCGAACTCAGGACCTTGTGCTTGCGAGGCAGGCATCGGAACCACTGAGCTAATCCTTCCGGCCTGTGACTTTATATTTTTAAAACTATTACAGTAAAAGACATATGGCCACAAATCTCCCTCAAAAAATTCCCTTTCAGTTAGAACACACTCATCTATCTCATTGTGCTGGAGAGGCCTCCTTGGTGAGTGTCTTTAGTTGTGCTCTCCTGGCTGCCTCAGTGTCTTGAACTGATTCAGAAGGTTTTCCTTTCCTGGCCATTTTGATTTTGAGAAGGAGCCAGAAGAGACACGGCGCCGAGTCTGGTGAACGACGGCGAGCCGAGATGTGCCGACGAGCCCGCCTTTCTGCTGGACGGCACTTGGCAGCGTCATTCGCTGCTCTTTCTGTCACATCTTGTGGAGACACTCAAGAAAGAGGATTCCAGAACTGCTTCAGAAAGTGACAAGCACGGTGGGTTCAATGTGTTCTAGCCAGACGGGGGCCTTCTGTAGGGTTATTCATGGCATGGTGTAATTCATGGCATGGTGTCTCACTGCCATGATTTGAAGGTTTTTTTAAACAGTCACTGTATATTTTGATGACACTACTTACAACTCAGGGTTAAGCTTCTTGGTCACGCCTGCAGCTGGGGGCTGGGCTGTGCTTGAGGCTGTAGCTGTCACACGCACCAGGGCGAACTTCAGTTTGGAAGCAAAGTTTGGGATCGCCTGAATTGCACTTGTTTAAAGGTGGTGCCCCTCGGGTCAGCCCGTGGCCAGTGTCAGGGCAATGTGTTTCCCCGGTGAGGTGCGTGGTGGAGGACCCGCTGAGGCTGGGGGCCCTTCTGCAGCACCGGGCTCAGGCTGCTCACCCGTGGGCTCCCACGTGCTGCTCTTCAAGGGGGAACATCAATTCAGTCCATCTGTCTCGACCCAGTAATGTACTTCTGGGAAGCAGTTAGAAAACTCTATAAGCTCTGACTCTCCTGTTCCTTCAGTACAAGTGTCAGATGATTAATTACATTGGCTTCTTTCCATCAAGTAGGAGCAGGGATTGGTTATGGCTGAAATAGACCCTTATTCTGGGTATGGATTTGCCTTCTCTGTTCACCATGCTTCTGCCAAGAGCACTATTTTTGTGGATTTACAGAAAGCTGTATTGACCATTACGGTAGCCCACTTAACACATGTAACACCTTTTTATAACCAAGAAATTCATTTAAAGCAAAGAAAGTAAGGACATAGAAAAGACTAATTGTCTTTTCCGCTGCCTGGCCCAGCTCCCTGAGAGCCTGTGACTAATTGAAAGCAAGAGATCTATTCCCAATACACTCCCTTCCTGAGCAGGCACCTCCAGTCACGAGTGGTCAGAGAGACCACGTTTCTGTGGTCGTTTGCACGTTCTGTGTCGTGCTGTTTACTGAACAGCTACTCCGGTCAAGGTGTACATCACTAGTGCACCTTGGAGCTTTGCGCATACTATTGTATATGCATGGTTCTCACAACACCCTGTTTTCCATGTGACAAAATGAAGATCAGAAAGGATATGTTTTCCAGGGCTACCGAGCTGGTGAGCTTCAGAGCTGGGCTTGTGACCCACACCTGGCCAGGTTCCTTTCCCTGCTTTGTGCCCCCTGCTTTTTCTGGAGAGTTAAAGTGGGAAATTTACAGCGCTCTTCCAGGCTCTCTGCTCACCTCTTCCTTCTACCCTGATTTCAGACTCACAATGATGAGCCAGTTTTAGGGAACATTTGAGAGGGAAGGGGGGCTCCTTATGAGGTAGCCACTTAGGAGAAAAACCAAAATGAAATAGCCTGGTGAAATTCCTTCCCTTTGTCTTGGTTCAGACAAGACTAAGGAACGAGAATTTGTAGTTTATGACAAAGATACAGTAAACAAAACAGCATGGTACTGGCCTCGGTTAGATAGTTTTATCAGTGGAATGCAATTGAGTTTCCAGAAATAAATCAATTTATCTATGGCCAATTGATTTTTGGAAAGGTGTCAAAACCATGCAATCATGAAGCAGAAAAAAAATCCCTTCAACATATGGTGCTAGGACAACTGGACATTCACATAAAAAAGTGATGAGTTGGGCGTGGTGGCTCACGCCTGTAATCCAAGCACTTGGGAGGTAGAGACAGGAGGATGGCTGAGTTCGAGGCTTGCCTGGTCTACAGTGAGCTCAGGGCCAGCCTGAACTATAAAGCGAGACTCTGTCTCAAAGAAAAAAAAAATGATGAAAGCAGATTGTTACCCTCCTCCTATAAACTATTAACTCAAAGCAGATCAAAGAGCACAAGAACTAAAAATCATGAAACTCTTAGAAGAAAATAGGGGTAAATATTTATGTTTAACATTTCATGATCAGTAGATTCTTAGACATAACACTAAAAACCCAACTAATGAAAGAATGGATAAACTGAACTTCATAAAAATTGAAAACTTTTGTATATCAAGGAACATTATTCAAAAAGTGAAAGAGACAACCTCTGAAATGGGGCAAAATATTTGCAGATCATGTCTCTCGTAAGAGTCTTATATCCAGAATACACAAAGGACTGTTCACTAAAAATCTCCAGCAGAAAGACAACCCAATTTAAAAAATGGGCAAAGGCTTTGAAGAGGCATTTATCCAAGAAGATAAACACACTGTCAACAAGTACACAAGAAGAGGCTTAGCATCCCAAGCCATTAAAGAAATGAAAATTGTGCTCGAGGCCTCGGGTTGGATCCCCAGCATTGCAAAAACGAAACAAAACACTCAAAGAGAAATGCAGTCACAACCCCAGTGAAATAGCACTTTGTAGCTGCTATGATGACTCTTAAAAATGATAAAAAAGAAAAATCTTGGCAAATGCGGGGAAGTTGCAGCCTTGATACATTGCTGGTGGATTGTAAATGATTCTGTTTGGTGGTGCCAAAAAACTAAAGACACAAAGTACAACTCATAACAGCTAAGTCTTGGAAGCAGCCTATGTGTCCATCAGCAGATGAATGGATAGAGAAAATGTGGTGTTCATACACTATGGAGTACTATTCTGCCATAAAGAAAGATAAATTTGAGTCATTTGTAGGAAAATGGATGCACTTTAAGACCATAATGTGAGACGACATAAATCAGACATACAAGCTTAAATAGCGCATGGTTTCTCTTATGTGAGAAACTCAAAGTATAAATAAAGAACAAAATAAAAGATAGATAATAGGGAATAGGAAGCTAGATCTTTTGCAAATAGGAAGGAAAGTGATGGAGGGAGGGGAAAGCAGAAGAAGTAAAAGCAGTTAAGAAGTGTTGTGTACACGTGCCAACTCCCCATAATGAAAATAATCACTAAGTAATGCAAACACAGGCTACTAAAAATTTTAAAGTTAAAATAAAAAGCGTATTTTGTATGACTCAGCAATTCCATTTCCCCTCCAAGTTGAGCACAAGCGCGTGAACATCAGCAGCAGCACTGTGCACAAAGGACAGAGGCAGACACAGCTTGGAAGGCACCCGAAGCCCAGTGCAGACACCAGTTTGATGCATCCGTGCAGCGGTCTGTGCTTCAGCCGCAGAAAGCAGGGACGTTTCAGAACGTGTGGTGATGCGACCAGATGTGGGAAACATGGTGCTGAGGGAAAGAAACTGGCATCTCTGGAGAGCAAGGAGGTAAAATTGCAGTTTTGAGCCAACCTGGATGATTGAGTGACTGCTTCACAGTGAAAAATAAAAAGGGCGAAGTCTCTGGGTTCAGTCCCCGGGAATGCAAAACAAGCAAAGATAGATGCAGACAGATGTGCATGATTAAAAGGTATTTATTACAGGGCCGGAGGGTTAGCTCAGTGGTTCCGGCGCCTGCCTCGCAAGCGCAAGGTCTTGAGTTCAATCCCCGGAAATGACATACAATGCTGGGTGTGGAGACTCACGCCCACCAGCCATCAATACCACATACCACAGTGCCAGACGTGGTGGCTCACGCCTGTCATCCCAGCACTCGGGAGGCAGAGGCAGGAGGATTGCTGAGTTCGAGGCTGCCTGGGCTCCATAGTGAGCACAGAGCCAGCCTGAACTACAAAAGTGAGACCTTGTCTCAAAAAAAAGAAAAAGTATTTATTACAGTAAAAGGCACATTGCCATGAATCCTCCGCCACCCCCCACCCCAAACACATCTTGACATTTTTGGCCGTGTGTCTTTTACATAATAAGTGCTTTCTTTTCGATGTAAACGGTCACCATATGTTTCGATCGCCCCTTGTGTGTGAGGGTGAGGAAGCCCTGTCTGCACGGTGGGGAGGGGGTGGCCAGCTGCACTTGGAGCAGTGACTGCGGCTAATCCCGAGGACCCCACAGAAGAGACGGGGTGAGGGGGGCTGCGCGGGCCCGGAGCTGCGCTCCGTCCGCACGCCTGGCTCCTTGGGAGTTAACACGGTGCTCTGAGGCTCCCAGGGCTCCCTCGCTCCTCCTCCACCTGCCTGGCCTGCTGCGAGCCCTGGCCGGGCTCCAGGGAGCTCTCAGCACGCGTCCCTGTGTGCGGTGCGAGCGGGCAGCCTGGCTGGGCTTGGACACAACTTCGGTGGCCTCCAAGGACAGGCCGGCTCCGGCGTGGGGACCTGGCACTGTGGAGCCTCAGATCCCTCTCCCTGTCCCATCATCTGGACTGGGGGCCTTTGGCGTCACCAGGAAAGGCCTAGACCTGCCGGGAGCATGGGTGAGTGAGTGCTGGAGCGCTCTGGGGCCCGGAGGGCGGGGCTGCGAGAGGCCCGATGCGCGCGTGGCCAGCGCGGGCTCCTTGTCTCAGGCGGCAGGAAGCGCGCAGCTGTGCTTGGGGTGCGAGGAGGGGCTGGTTGGGGCGCACTCGGGCCGACTTCTCTGTGACCCTCAGAGCTCGGTACCAGCCCGGCCTCCCCTGGGAACCCTCCCGAGGTCCCGGAGCGCCCTTTCCCCGTCTTCTCTGAGAATCACCCTGCACTCCCAGACGGCATTTCCCATTCTGTCATCCCAGAGTGTGGGCCCCTGTGCCCGAGGTCCGCCCGTGGGGTCTTCTTACCGCACCGATGACCCGAGCAGCGTTCGGGACCCTGCTTCGGCGGGCAAGTGCCTGTGACGCACACACGCGCGCACGCACGCGCACACACATACCCCGGAGGAAAGCTCGCCCTGCTCTCGCAGTGGGCACCGCGGTCCCTGATGTGCTCTGATCCTCGCGTGGCGCTCAGCTGGGAGTGCTCTGCCCGGTCGGCGGGAGGCGCCCGCTGTGGGTGCCCTCTGGCTGTTTCTCGCCCTCCTTCCGCTCCGTTTTGCTCCCCAGGGTTGGGGCTTTCCTTTGGTCGGGAGTCCCAGGCCCTCGTCGGGGTTAGAGTGCTCATTCCCTGCTACTGAGCGTTTGGGACACTTGGAGCCCAGAAGAGGGGGCGCGAGGGAGCCCTGTGCTCTGGGGGGAAGCTGGGTTTCCCTTTCTACGTCTCTAAGTTCACCCCGAATGATATTAAACAACAAATCAGACATCTTCTCCTGCAAGTGTTAATATCCTGAGCACATATCACCAACCGTCCATATATAAGATTCATGTCTTCCTGCTAGCATAATTTTGGGACTTTATTATGCTGGAACAGTGTCTCTCTCTTTCCCGGCTTTGCCTGTGACGTTACAAAGCCATCTTCCATTGGTCTGGCCTCGGGGTACTCGGTCTTCACTCTCGCTTGGAGGAAGCAAGTAGGGCGGAGGGTGAGTGGCACAGAGAGTCACAGGCCACACCGTACAGCTGCAGTTGGGTAGGGGACACCCAAGCCACTGGCCCATGCAGGGAGACACAGCCCTCAGCTCCAGAGCACGTGGCCTGGCAGGTGCAGGGGAGTGGAGAGGCTGCCAGCGATTTGCAGCGTTGTGCCGAGTCTGTCTGGGAAGTTGAGGATGGTTGGATGGCTCAGGAGAGAGGGCCCTTGGCTTGGCCTGGAGGAGGACTTCCTGGAGGAGGACTTCCTGGAGGAGGACTTCCTGGAGGAGGACTGTCTATACTGCTCCGCGGAGAGCGATCTAAACAAGCTGAGGGCTTGCTGCCCGCATCCCGAGCCCTGGAGAGACCCGAGGAGGCACCTAAGAGGCCCTTCTGCACTTTGTCCAGGGTCTATGGGCTCAGTGGCCCGAGCTCCAATGTCTCAGCCAGGCCGAGAGGCCCCCTGAGTCCCTGAGGCTAGGCGTGGGCACAGAGGTGACCTTAGAAGGACCTGGATGTTCTTGGGAAGCCTTGGGGGTGACTGTGTGGAAACCCCCAGTTTCTGCCTGGGAGATTCTCAGATGTGAGTTGAGTTCCGTTGTAAGACGCTGAGCCTTAGTGGTTCCGGTCTCAGCACTTTTGCGATGTGACGCCATCTTTCCCCGGCACGTGACCTTGGGAATCCAGTGGGACCCAGCAGCCCTTGCCGCAGGCAGTATTGTCCTTCCTGCCCCTAGGAAGGGGCTGGGAATATTGCTCTGACTGACCTGGGTGTGCGTTTCCCAACGCTGAGGCGGTTACTGGGGCCAGCGGCCATCCGTGTGTCTGCAGTGAGTTTTGTAGTTCCAGGTGCGACGAACGATCTCGCGCGGGCTTCGTGACCCTGCAGAAGGGCTGAGTGGGAACAAGGCCCCATGGGCCGGGAGGAAAGAGAAAAAAATCCAGGAATATCTAGGCATGGCGTGGAAGGCGAGTCGGCAGTGGGCTGTCCTTGGGGTGGATGTGACACATGTTTTCTGTGGACAGCATGGGGACGTGACTTCAAAGGAGGGATGCTCATTACCAAGAGGCATCGGGAAGAAGTGAGTGCAGCTTCTGGAGCTGGGCCGGCGTTGTTACTCAGGGACAAGGACGGCACCCTAGTTCCAAGGTGGGACAGAAACCCGCTGCTATAGCTGGCAGGGCCACCGCGTCACGCAGCCCTGGCAGGGAACCACCGCCTTCTGTGTGGATGGTCTTCCTGGAGCTCAGCTCCTGGAGGGCGCAGATGCTTAAAGTATAAACCGCTCCAAGAGTCTAGAGCATACGTGATACCAGGGATCGGAGGACTCCGTGACCTTTGTCAGGCACACAGATCTGGTGCAAGACATCTCAGATGGCGCCACTGTCTCCCACCCGGCAGGCCGGAGCCCACGCGAGCGCCCCCTGCTGTTCAGGCCCTCTGTGTGCCTTGACTGATTTATTGCTGCTCAGGTCCCAGGCGGTACTGTGGGAATCCTTGTCTGTCTACCTCATAAATCATCCTCCCAGCTCCCACGCACCAGCCTGGACTGGAGAGTGGGCTGAATAAAGCGGTCCCCAACAGAAAAGGGGGTCACTTTGGAATCATTGGCTCCTTCCATCACCGAAGTGCTAGGGAGGGAAAGTGTAAACCTTCAGAGGCCCTCTCTAAACTTGATCTTGTGAGTGTGAGTGTCTGTGTGTGTGTGTCTGTGTGTTGCCACAAGGTCAGTTTCTGGCTAGAGGTTTCCTTCCTCAACCATCTAATACCCCTCTGGAAGGAAAGCTTATCCATTAGCCTCAGGGGTGCACGGCAGAGGCCGCCCCAGGGTCTGACACTCGAGTCTGGCCTGGGTGGTGGCCTTTGGGGTCCAGCAGACGAGTCCAGGAGCAGGTTTTGCTGTCCAAGTCTGAGCCTTTTGAGATCACGTTGCATAAGATGCCGGACCGAGTGTTTACCCAGTGACACAGGCTCTCGCTGCCCTGCCTGGCGGAGGAGACCCAGGCGAGGAGCCAGGACTCACAGCAGTTTCAGAGGTGATTCCTTCTGGTCCCTCATTAGTGAAGAAAACTCTTTCTCCAGCTATTCAGAGCCACCATGTCGCACAACTTCAGGCAGTACGGCTCCGATCAGTGCCTCTCACAGAAAACGTTTCATAAGATAAATGATGTAATATGCAAAATAACAATGACATTTTTCTTCCTTTGCAAAGCCATAGGCATCCGGCTTTGTGCTGGCTTTTAGCTGTGTTCCTGAGTCGGCTTCATACGGGACCCACCGCAGACATCTACTTGGCTGCCGAAGGTCTGGCACAGCACTGGTGCCCCTGTCCCTGTACAAGGGTGTTAGCACATCCCAGGGCCTCAGTGCCCTTCCCTGAGGCTGGAGACGGAACTTGGCTCTGGCAGCTGCTCCAGGACTCCTGGCCTCGAGCTGTGTCCCACGGGAGGCTGCCGGAGCTCTGGCCCCCGGGCGGTGTTGACCGTCATGGCTGCGTAAGTGCGGATGACAGTTAATAGGAGTACGTTTGTAGCAGTGGTGGTGGGGGTGTCTCTGGGTGGTGGATTTTGAGGAGATCGTTCTCTAACTCTCCCTGAGCTCCGGGCAAGTTAACAAGGACTATGGCTGGGAAAGAATGGAGTCCAGCCTTCGTGTGGACTAGGAAAAGGAGCTGCCGTGAACCGCTCAGGGGTCTCGAGATCAGGGCCGAGCAGCGCGCGCTCGGGGCTTCCCGGCAGAGCCCGTGCCCTTCTCCGCTCCAGTCTCGCTGTGTGGCTCTGGGGGCCCGGATGCGGTGCCGGGTGGCGGCTGCTCCCAGCATGACAGGACTGTCCTCAGGCTCAGAGCCTCACAGCCTGATGTCCTCAGCTTGGGGTTCTGTGTGTGGCTGTGGGGCGCCGGGGCCGAGGGCCAGCCAGCGCTTCGCTCCTCCCAGACCTCAGTTCCCGTCAGCATCTGGGCCTTGCCGACTGATCTGTTTTCTCAGGAGCCAGTGGTGTCAGTGTTAACTCCCAGGCCGACTCGGGCTGTGAGATAAGGGAAGGAAGTCGGGCCTCTGAGCACCGGGAGACGGCCTTGCCCAGTGACAGGGGCCTGATTTAGGGAAATGACACTGGAGCTCCTGGAACGTATCATCCAGTGCTCCCTGCTGCGCGGCCTCTACCCAGAGCAGCGCTGGTGCCCAAGGTCACGTGTGAGCCTCCATCTGTCAACCTGTCACCCGCGTTCAGGCAGTCACCCCTTGTTGGATTTAGGGGGCGTCGGAAGCCTGTGGTCCTGCGCTCTGTGAATGATTCTCATGAACGAGAATGAGGCCTTCATGCTCCTCGGGCCTGGCTCTTGCTGTGGACCCGTCAGACTCCCGTGCGCTATTCTGTGGCACAGGAGGGTAGAGAGGGAAGGAGGAGGTGGCATTGGAGGGAGATGCCGAGCGGGGTAAGACCCGGGGCTGGTCCGCCCTGGCTTCCCCTCTGCCCTGCGTGCACAAGAGCCTCCTGGGACAGATGGACGCAGACTATCGGCACGGGGCCACCTGCGGATGAGGCTGGCAACGCGCCCCCGTTGGTGGCCGCGGCGGGTGCGGACACTTTGCCTGTCTGTGTGGCGCCCCGTACTTGCGGGCCGTACCCCAAGCTCCTGCCAGCTGAGGTCTATTTCCTCGAAACTGGGAAATGTACTTTACCTCGGATTTAGCGATTCCTGGGCAAGAGAAGGGAGCAGTTGCTTCCAAAGCATCTTGCTGTTGTTTGTACATTTGTGTGGCCCCGGCTGACATCTGCAGACAGGCGTACTCGGAAGAAGCCAGGACACCGGGCTGATGGGAGGCGAAGAGGAACATTAACAAACCATCCCTTCCCATTATTCTAACAACTAAGACAACTACTTATTTCTTGAACAGACTGTCCCTTGATGACAGGTCACTGGTGGCTACAGATTATTGACATTTTCTTGGAATCTCACATGTCTGAGCTTTATAAATCTCACACATTACATAGGAGAGCTCCAGTCATTTAGCTTATTAATATGGGTAACACATCTACTGACTCATGTTCACTGGAGTGTGTACAAGACAAGCTTGGATCAAGCATTCAAGACAGGGTTAGTCATTTCAGCACTTTGGGAGGCTGAGGCAGGAAGTTCAAAAATTCAAACCTTGCCGGGCGTGGTGGCTCACGCCTGTCATCCCAGCACTCGGGAGGCAGAGACCGGAGGATTGCTGAGTTCGAGGCTTGCCTGGGCTACATAGTGAGCTCAGGGCCAGCCTGAATGACAAAGTGAGACCCTGTCTCAAAAAAAAAAAAAAAAAAAGGCTGACACCTGTCTCTTAGAAAGTGGGAGGAAAAATGGCTCCACAGAGATGTGATTGCTGCAGGGAGGTGGGGAGAGTAGGGCTTTGATGGCTAAATAGGAGTTCACCAGGGCAGCAAGGGAGGGCACTCCAAGTTACAGGAAGAGCTTGTGCCTCGGCCCAGGGATGTGTGGAGCCAGCTGCTTCCGGGAACTAAGGGTGCAGCAGGCAGAGCCCTTTTCACTGCCGGGAGCTGGAAGCAGACGAGGGTGGTGAAAGGTGGTTTGGTGCCAACAGCTTATAAAGAGCTTCGAAGGCAGATTGTGGAGTTTGATTTTTATCCCAAACACCATGAAGAACAAATGTCTTGCATTTTAGAAAAATTGTTCCAATTTGCTGCAGTTGTAGGGTCTTGTTTGACTTTCATTCATGGCCTTCTGCACTGTCTTAGAAGCAGGACCCTTAGGAATCACATGTGGGTAGAGAACTTTTTTCTCTCTCTTTTTATGTTACTGGGAGTCGAACGTGGGACCTCGACATGGAGCTACATCCCTAGCTCTTTAAACATTTTTATTTATTTTGAGACAGGGCCTTATTAGGACACTGAGCTGGCCAGGCTGGGCTTGGACTCGTGCCCCGCCCGCCTCAGCCTCCAGAGTGCTGGGACCCACACCCACGTCGAGACCCTCAGCCTCCTCCCCGCAGCGCCTCCCCAGGCTGGCCTCCACCCGCAGCGCTGTTCGCCCTCCCCTCCCCCACCCGGCTGGCGCCCAGCGGCCTCGGGCCTGTCGCCGTGTGGGCCGCAGTGTCCCTTCTGCCCCAGATTCGGGGTCCTCTCCCTGGGAACTGGCTCGGCCCCGGGCTTCTCACACGCCTTCTCCCTCACAGCTCTTTTTGATTTGTCTCTCTGGCCACACAGGACCCGGGGCGTCATCGCCTCTGCTTGTCACCATCTCCTGCGCCCACGGGGACGTGGGCACGAGTTGTGGATGAACGTGGGGAGGAGGATTCACTTAGCAAGTTCTCGTAAGGGACCAGACGAAGCATAAAAAGTCCTCGACTTAAGCCAGCAGCAGTGGGGACGGAGGATAGGGACAGTTTAGGGTCAGATTTCCAAAGCAGCACAAATAAATCATTTTCCAGGTGACCGTGGGAGGCGCAGGGAGGGGCGAAGACCGCGTGGCACACAGCGGAAACATCTCACCCCCTGCCCATGGAAGAGGCAGTTTTGTTTTGCTGGCTGCATCTCTGCCTCTCCACCCATGA
Source organism: Thryonomys swinderianus (assembly GCA_004025085.1). NCBI lineage: Eukaryota > Metazoa > Chordata > Mammalia > Rodentia > Thryonomyidae > Thryonomys > Thryonomys swinderianus. The sequence continues at coordinate 13,196 of PVIC010023146.1, read as the reverse complement.
CACCCTTTGCACAGGAGGGGGACGTGCTGGCGGCTGGACTGGCTGGGCCTGGGTTGCGGGCAGGTCTGGCCCTTTGGTCAAAACTTTCTGCCGAGCATACCACACACGGCCAGTGGCTACGGTCCTGTCTTTCTGCAGGTAGCCTCACTGGATGGAACATTGCCTGAGGCTGGTCTCCGTCTGTGCATATTGTCCCTCATTCTCTCCGTGTGGGGTGGACTTCTGGCTACGTCTCAGGCAATGGTCTGATCCTGGGCTGGTTTCCTTATACCTTGTCTCTGAGGGTTCACTTTGGAGGTTTGGTCCTCCGTGTGGCCGTGTTGGGAGGTGGTGGCATCTTCTAAAGGTCTAGGGATAAGTCTGTAGGTCTTTGGGCACCGCCCTCAGAAAACATTAGGGAACTTCTCGTGAGAGCCGGGTTCCTTCTCACAAAGAGTTTGCTATCAGCCCGGCCCAGTCCTTACTCTGGCTTCCTGTTGAGCAGTGAAAACTGTGACTCCCACACACTCGCCTGCTGTGGTATCATGTGCTATATGTAGGCTCTCACCAAAGGCCAGACAAATGGATCTGCTCTATTTTAGATTTTTAGCTTCCAAAAAACTACCAGTTAATTTAAACAAATCTTTTTCCTTTATAAAGTTTCCCAGGTCTACGTATTTTGTTATAGTAATGAAAAACAGACCAGTACACCTTCTACTTCTTGTGTAAAGAGAAGATATTAGAAGGCTCCCTTGGACTTTTTCCACCTGACCTATGTCAGCTACTGTTATCAGTGTAATTCTTATTTTGAGGGTCACAGAACACAGACCCAGTGGAGATGAAGTGAATTGAGAGATAAATTTATGCCATACAGTTCCTTGATAACACACACTGTTCAAGTTTCAAAACATTAGCAAAACACTCCTAACATAACTAAATAACAGTAATATAATAATTTACAATAGTGTGTAAATTATCTGTTTTCCTCTTGGCTGTGTTGGAATTCAGTTTGGCTCTGGATAAGTAAAATTTCCCAGTTGCTTCTTATTTTCTGCTTTGTTTTGAAGTCACTAGATGTAAAACTATGTGCTGGGAATGTTTTTTTTATGTCTATAAATTAGTATAATGAATGAAAATATATGATACAAGGATGTGCCAGTCAACTCCCATTTGAGGAATGATCTTAAAGCTTGACTTTCTCCAATCACTTCCTTTAATCTGTCAGTGTTCATTTCACACTGCACAGTGCTCACTGTGTGTCAGAATGTTCCCATGAAGGCTTAATCGTGACTATTAGAACACTCCAATTTGGGATCTCCAAGGAAGATTTCTGTCCAGTCGGGAAAACAAAAGCCACACTAGACATTTCAGGCAGATGGCATTTGATGCAGAGGATCGGTTACACAGGAGTGGGAGCTGAAATAACCTAGAGATTAGCAGTTGGCAAAGGTCTTCACCAGCCTTGGGAATAGGGAGCGAAGAAGAAAGAAGGGGGTCCCCCAGCCCAAGCACAGCCAACAGGGCTGTTGCTCCGCCGTGGAAGGGGCTGTCAACCTCAGGGCTGCTGTGGCTGACAGTCACAGCCTGGTTGCTGCTGTCCTTCTGCAAGGGGCAAGACTGGCACTTGAGATCGTCGAGGAACGATGTGCAGTGTGGCATTCGGGGGTGCAGAGGCCCCAAGGTCAGCAGTGGGAATGTGGGGAGTACAATGGTAGCCCCTACAAAGTGGCTCATTCTGAGCACTGTGCCTTGTTCCCAAGAAGGCAGGGCTTGGTTTTATTAATGAAACTCCGTGAGAGGGCTGGGGACTTGGGGGAGCAGGGATGGCCGCGGGGGGCCCTCTCGACACCTCTTCATCTTCCGCCTGCGCCCCGGAGTCCTTGCTGGGAGGTGCATGGGGTCTGGGGCTGGGTCCGCAGGACTCCTCTTCAAGCCAGCCATGTTCCCCCTTTTTCAGAAGTGAGAGAGGGGTAATCTGCAGACCTCCCCGGAAGCTGGAGGACAAGGAGCGGTACGTGCTCATGTCCAGAGTTTTTGTATACACGGCCCTTCCTGCCAGAGGATGCCAGGTCGCTGGGCATCTGAAGGTGGGGGCCAGGCAGGGTCCAGCGGGTACAGACAGTGGTTTTCTGGGAAGGTGCGGGGATTTAGGTGCATCCAGAGTCCAATGTGCCAACTCAGACAGGAGTGGTGGCACATGCCTGTCGACCCAGCCATTTTGGAGGCTGAGGCAGGAGGATCACACATGCAGGCCCACCCTGGGCAGCTTCATGACTTAGTGAGAGCTTGAATGAGGCGTTTATAAAGGGATAGGGATGTAGTTCAGTGCAAAGGGCATGGATTCAACCCTCGTACCAGAAAAATGAGTTAATTAATTTATCAACAGCACATCTGTCTGACTTGGGTGGCAGGAGCTGGCTGTGTGCAGGGTCCTCTCTAGGGAGAGGCTGGGCGGGGCAGTGGCAACCACCCCACCCCGTTCCTCCCTGACTCAAGGCCCTTGTGCTGATGTCGCACAACGTTTCTCAGAATCTTCTTTTTGCTCAAGTCCTCTGCGGCTTTCTGTTCCCTAAGCCAAGAGGATTTGGTCTGGCTCGGCATGCAGATAATCACACAGCTTTCTCTGGGTCCAGGCCCTCCTTCCTGGCCTTCGCTTTCCGTTAAGAGCATCCCTGGCTTAGTCTGACTCTGTCCTTTTAGAAACGAGCCACCCAGGCCGGAGAGGAGAAGGGCTCACAGGAGGTGCCAGCAAGCGGGGCGGCCCAGCCCCCTCTCTAACCCCTCACTGCCAGCCCTGCTCGGCTGCTTTACTGTGTATTTAAAATGCCACGCAAGTCACTGCTGTGTAGACGAAAGAAGCCTCACGGGAAAGTCACTTCTGTCACGCGCAGTGGGCACAAGATGAGGCCCCAGCCCTGGCCCGAGAAGGAGGAATGGAAAGGGGCTTCATGGTGAGAGACCGCCGATGGTGACGGTCTCGCGGGAGGCCAGTGTGCCCCGTGGGCCTGTGGGCTGCACCCCAGGCCGTCTGCTCCAGCTCCCTCCTGGCCAGGCCGTGTGGTGATGTCTGTCAGGGCAACCGGGTGGTTGGCGTCCATCCCCCTGCAGGCTGCGTGCTAGCGCCTGGGCATGGAAGGCTGGGCTGTGTGTGCGGCATATGAGATGCGTATATGTTCCAGGGGAGGCACATACATACATGTACAAACACTTGTGTTCATAGGCAGGCATATGTGTGCACAGATGTGCATACATGAAAGGTCTATGTGTTAGTGAACAGTTATTTGTACATGGGCAATTGTGTGTTCATGGCTGGAAATGTGTGGTCATGGACAGAAGTGTGTGTACAAGGTCAGATACGTGCATGTACACAGGCAGGCATGTGTATATACATGGGTAGGCATGTGTGTATGTGTATAAGCATGTGTGTGTGGCTGGGCAGGTATGTGTGTGTCTTCATGGACAGATACACAGGTACACAGACAACACCCTGTGCGCACAGGCAGGTCAGTGTGTACATGGACAGGTGAATGTGTGTACAAGGTCAGACACATGCATGTACACAGGCAGGTATGTGTGTGTCTTCATGAGCAGATACACACAGGTACACAGGCAGCACCCTGTGTGCACAGGCAGGTCAGTGTGTACATGGGCAGGTGAATGTGTGTACAAGGTCAGACACATGCATGTATACAGGCAGCCCCATGTGTGCACACACAGGGAAGTGCATATACCCGGGGGCATGTGCGTGTTCGTGGGCAGTCACGCCGTGTGCGGGTGGGTCCCTGCTGACTGTCACCGTGCAGTGCTCTCCGGAGAGGCGCAGGGCGGAGGCCACGCTGCTGCTGTGCCGGGGAAGTGTCCCACCCAGGCCCCCGCACTCACGGGCCCAGCTCTTTGCCCTGGCCAGGAGACAGCAGACAGGGCCGCGGTACTCACCAGGGTGGGGCGCCCCAGACCTTCAGCCAGAGAGCACCCACGTTCCGGCCGGACCTCCCTACCTTCCTGGCCGCGCCTGCTTCTGCGCTGGCTGCCGTGCAGTGCGAAGTCTGCAGGAGCCTCTCCCGGCAGCTGGGAGCAGCAGGCAGCCCGAGCAGCCACGGCAGCAGCCAGAAAGCACCAGCACCCTTCAAATTGGGACTCTAGCCCTTTAAATCTGCTCAGTTACCAAAAAAGAAGAGGCATCAGACCCTGTTAATTAAAGCTCGCCCTGGTCCATCACTCTGTGGAGCTGCAGTGCCCGGCTCCTTCCTGGTGGCTTAGAGATTCTCCTGAACTCCCAGCCATGGATCTTGGAGCATTTCTCCCGAGATCAGCAGGAGGTATGATTCTTGCCAATGGCACTCGGAGGCTTGTGTGGCTCTAAATCAATCCGACAGCTGACTGCATGGACGCTGCCTGGCCCCCTCTCTTCTCCTTCCCCTCTTCCTCCTTTTCGATTTCCCAGCTTGTGTGTAGTTGAGACAAATTAAGTTTTCGTGGGTTTCGGAGGAAGGGCAGGGGCAGGAGGTCCGGAGGTGCAGTAGCTCCCGATGTGTTTGCTTTGCCCCTGGCTTTACCTCACTGCCGAAGCGGTTTGGAGGAAACATAGTCCTCTGAGCTCTGGCTTGTGCAGAATCGTGTCTTCCTGGCTGGGTCTCTCCCCTGGTGACCACCCTGACCTGACCTGCTGCTCAAATCCAGGACCTGCCACTCGGTCTGCAGGCGGCCGCGCACCGTCCCCTGTGTCAGGGGAAACTCATTTCAGGCAACTTTCCCTCCGTGAGTGGTCGCCGAGGGACAGCGTGCCCGGCGACACCTGTCCCCCTGCTCCCCTCCCCTCTACTCCGAACGCTGCTGGGTTCGAACGCTTGCTGTAGGATTTCAGGAATCTCTGCCTTGTCCCCGGTGTCTTTTGAGGAACTCACTTTTAGCCGAGTCTCCGTCTTGCTGTGAAGAGTTGTTTTGCTTCAATCTGCTCAAGCCTGGCAGGCAGGGAGCAGATTCATCTCCTTCGTACCCTGCATTTTGTGAATTGTTCCTGGGCCCAGAGAGCGCCTATCTGCAAACCCTCGGTTGATTTCTCTTCGCCCCCGCTGCTTCCTGCTGGGCGAGTGCTCGCCTCTCGCCTGGAGTCATACCTGCGGGAAGGTTTCCTTTCCACCAGCTTGACGTGGCTCTACAGACACCCCTGGAATCTAGGTCCTGGCAGGAGGAGCTATTTTGGTTACTCGAGTACTCGTGGCCGGGTCCCGGGCCGGACGTGGGCCCAGCGGCTGGGGAAGGGTCTCCGAGATTGCCCTCTGCGCCCGCCCACGAGGAAACCCTTTCCCTGGGTTTTCCAGGGGCTGTGAAACGTGCTGAGCGAGGCACATCACCTTCCGCGTCTGGAGAGGGCCCCGAGCCGGGAGGCAGCTCGCGAGGGCAGGGATTTGCCCCCAAAGTTGTTGCCCGCAGACACGGACGGCAGCTGCCATGCGCAGCGCACCCTCCTGAGCGCCCCACAGAGGCTGCTGCCGCCCCTGCGTGAGCGCTGTGGGAGTGGGCTTCTCTGCCTCCTGCCACGCTGGCCTCCACGCGGTGTGTGTTGTCCGGGCAATAAAACTACCCGCCGTGGCACAAGCTCTCGGTGAGAGACAGTGTTCAGAGCCCATGCGTGAAGCATGTCTGTCCGTGGATTTGTGTGGGAACATGAAGATCCCCAAGGAAGAGCCCGGGGAGAGGCGTCCCGGAGGTGCAGGGGGTGGCCCTGAGCTTGGTGGCCTCTGGCGTGGCCGGCCTGTCAGCGGCTCAGTGGATGGGTTCCCTGAAGGTGAAAGGTAAACTGTCGTTGCTGAGTAGGGTGAGTCCCCGGGCCCCAGGCAAAGGGGTTGGGGACAGGGACCAAAGTGGGGTGACCTGCAGCTGGGACACCCCCTCCTCTCCTTCCCAGAGCCGCAGGCCCTCTGCTCCCCCGGTCGTGGCTGCTCAAGAGGGAGCCCCTGCCTCCCACTCTCTGGGAAGCCGGAGAACCTGAGCGTCACGGAACAGGCCCGGGACAAATGTCACGGCGTCCTTGGACTGGTGAGGGCCAGTCACAAGTAAATAAGTAGACTGTCCTTCGCGTCAGTTTTTCTTTTCCATTTAATGGCAATGTTGTTTGTTTTTAATTTACTGATGTCTGTTGGCTTTCAAGGGGCTGCATACAGATCCCCATGGAGTTTGTTTGGACCCGACAACTTTGCAGGGTCTCCACCCATTGGCATTTCCTCACGACCCTGGTGGGTTCTCATATTTATTACCTGGGGGGGCAGAGTGCAGAGGGCATGGCCTCCGGGAATGGGGAGGTGCTGGTTGGAATCTCAGCTTTGTCACCTAATAGCATGTGGCCTGGGCCCATGATCTGACTTCACTGAGCCTCAGTTTCTCCATCTGTAACACAGTGAGGTTGTCAGGATGAAAAGAGGTTAATGTGGCCGAAGTCTGTGTGTCATAAGCACAAAGTAATCTTTCTTCCCGTTGTAGCTGTCTTTAATTAACGGACCACTTGCATAGCTATATGGGCTCCTCCACTCCCCGCCAGACGGGAGCATAGGGACAACCTCGTCTGTGTCATTACCCTTCTTCCAAGGTTCACACAGGGCCTGGGATGGCATTTCTGCTGCATAGGTTCATCGAATGACTACATGACATTCTGTGGACTGATAACCTTCAGCATAGGTGATTTTTAATGACCAGGCAAGACCAATTTGCGCTCAGTTTACTTAGGAAATAGAACTGAGATAGATTTAAAAAAAAAACAAACGCCCCATGACTGTAATAAATTCAGATTAAGATACATCCATTTGTGGAGAAATTTGAATTGCAATAAAGAAGCCTGCTGCGCAGGACCTGGACGAGGTGCCTGTGGGCTTAGGAAGTGTCCTGGCAGCCGCCTCCCCCAGCCTGAGCTGCTTCCGCTCTTTCATGCTTCAAAGGGGACAAGAGGCTCCGAGGAGGGAAAACAGCTCTGGGCGGAAAGGGGTGCCTACCAGTCACCCCAGCGTGGAGAACAAGCCGGTCAATATGTCAATTAGCCGGTCAGCTGAACTGCGTGCAGCCACTCAGCACCTTGGGGGGAGAACCTGTGATACGATAAATATTTATCGACAACCATAATCGTGATAATAACTAAAACCACCACGGCCACCTGACTCTCCCGGACTCTCTCTCCCTGGCTGGTGGCTGTGGAGTCGACACGAGAGCGGATCAGCCCTGTGTCCAAGTGGGGGGATGGATGAGGCCCCAGCGGGTGCCACCGTGACTCAGGAGGGGTGGGACAGGCCTGAGCCCAGAGCAGCGTGGCAGCAGGCCCTGGAGCCCACCCGGCTGGGGTGACCGCTAAACTGAGTCCCCTGAGAGGTGGCTCTGGGAGAACATTCTAGGCCGAAAGGTGGCACAAGAAAAGAGTCAAGGTGGAAGGGACAGGCACGGGAGTGGGGACCATCTCATCTGGCTGTGTATCGACGGGCATGTGGTCAGAGAGGAGCCTGGAGGTCTGATTCCTTCCTTCATTCCCAGGGAGATAATCACTACGGGGCTTTCAGCAAGAAACGTATTTGGGGAATAGCGAGTCTGTACTGGGGACTGATCCCCTACTAGGCTGGGCTCAGGCACTGGCTGTAGCTCTTGTGGACGTTTCATCCAGTGGGGGAGAGAAGGACAGGCCAGGAGGGGCTGAGTGCGCCCAGCACATCGGGCCCCGGTGCAGGCCGTGAGGGGGGGAGCGGGGGGCGGGCTGGGTGGGGGCCGCGAGGTCCTCGGCAGCAGCAGGCGGGAAGCGCCTCGGGGGACCCTGGGAGCCGGGCTCTTGCTGAGCTTCAGGTTCGCCTGAGTGAGGTGGGCGCTAGCGCTGAGTTCCGAGTGCAGAGGTATTCGTTTGTAAACAACCCTCTTCATTGCTGAGTTGAGAAAGACTGTCATGGGCCAAGGCCACAGGAGGACGACCAGACGGACGTGAGTGTAAATCCCAGGAGAGAGGGGCCGGCGGCCAGCCGGGAGGTCACGGCGGAGGCCTGGGAAGGGGATGGATTCTGAGGTTTCTCTGCCGAGGACGGAGGCGACGGGGCTGCTGACGGATCGGACGGCTGTGTCAGAGGAAGGATGACTCGGGGATGACTCAAGCTGCTTTGGCCTGAGACGGGGACCGTGTGGGCGGAGCGGGAGCTGGGTGTTTCTCATGTTCACTTCGAGGCGTCTGTCGAGCCTCCCGGGAGGTGTGGAGTGGGCAGTCCTGGAGCGGAGCGCGGGGAGATCCGGGCGGGAGACGGGCCGGGATCGGCAGAGTCCAGATGGTGATGGTGCCGCAGGCTCTGTCCAATGAGATCATCAGGCTGTGGTCAGAGGGAGCGAGGACTCAGGACCGAACGGAAGGCATTGGAGCTATTTATAGGTCATGAGGACACTGAGCAGAGACGTTACCTGTGGTCAGGACAGCTCACAGCTCCTGCAGCGTGGATCCTAAGTGACCCTGAAGCACATGTATTTGAGGCCAAGTCCCAAGCTTGGCACTACTGGGATGTGGTGTCACCTTGAAAAGGCACAGCCCCGCGGGAGGTCATTGGGATGGGCAGTGCTGCTCCTTGGGTGGACTGTGGGACTCTGGTCACTTCTTCCCTCTCTTCTGATTTCCAGCTGTGGGGTGAGTGGTTTTGCTCTTCTACATGCCCCTCCCATGATATGCTACCTCATCACAACTTAAAGAAAAGGGACTCATGTAACTGTGAGCCAAGTGAGCCTTTTTTTCTTTATAAGTGGATTGTCTCAGGTATTTGTTATAGTACTGGAAAGCTGACTAATATAATACCCTTCTTACATTTGATATCCCTTTTCCTGAGACCAAGACTTATGGGTAACTCACTTTATTTTCAACTTGTCCTGTTCTCCTACCTTCTTTCCTATCTTCTAGAGACCTGCTTGGATGTGTCTTGTCTCCAAAAGAATCCATTCCTTTGACCCCCCCCCTCCCCAAGTTCTCCAGGAGCATATGCATTGCTTTCTTTTGTGAATAAACTTTTCTTTCAGTATTAACCAAATAACTCTTAGGCATGGAAGACACACAGGGAAAAAAAAAAAAACTCTAGTCTTTACCTTATTGAAAAAGAATTCCTATTTACTTATCTCTTGTTTATTTCCATAAAACCTTTTGAGTAGCATCGTGGTTGTTTAGACAATGAAAATGATCATAAGCTAAGCACAAAATATTTTGTACCTAAAGTTTGTGTTCGTACTGTAAGATGCAATTTAAAAAGAGGAGCAAAACTGGGGGAAAAAATGCAGGAATCTAGGATAGAAGTTTGTGTCAGAGTATAATTGAGTCACACATCTGATTAGAGTTTCCCGGTCAGCAGAAGCAAAGTGGGGATTGCCTTTTTAAAACTTACTAAAGTCTAACATGCAGTCAAGAATTTTCTCATATGATAATTGTGTGTCTCAATATACTTTTGCAAACAGCATCCCACTTCACCAGGACTTACATTTAGAGCCTACTGCCGGCACCCTGGACTGTCTTCAGCAGTCTGTTCCCATTGGGCTTCCCAGGGCTGACTCCTTCCCTTGGCCTGTCTCACGCTTCTCAGGAACTGACTTCTGTTTTTCAGTCGGTTCCTTTAGGACAACAGAAGTTTTTCGGCATTTAATTCTAAAGGAGTGTTTTCTTTAAATCCTTTAAGGAAAAAAATCAAATGAATGATACCTCGTCTATTTCCATGTGACAATGTGACAAGACACAAAATATAAAATTGTAAACTAGAGATAAAAAGAGGCAAGTAGTGGTAACTATTTCCCACCACTGAAGCTCCCCGAGTCTGAGGCAGGGGGAGAAGGTGGCGTGTGAAATGCCAGAGACCCAGCCGCTTGGGGCCGGCTGCGCGCTGGAGCTTGGGACGGGGGAGGTGGGCTGCCGAGTCCTGGTGCGGTGGGGGTGGGGAGAGGCGGAGAAAGCGACTGGGGCTCGGCTGTGCTGCCCTGGAGCAGACGCCACTGTTCCGAGCAGGTTCGTTCCCACAGGACAGAAAGGAGGCAGGTGAAGAAGCCGTAAAAGCCAAGGAAGGTTTATTTCTCAAGGCAGCGGGAGCGATTTTATTATGTTCTTGGAGAAATCAATAGTCAAGCAGGAAAGGCGTGGAGGGAAAACGTAGTTAAAGGAGTAAGGACATAGAAAATATTCTCAGGGCTCTGTCTCTGTCTGTCTGTCTCTCTGTCTCTCTCTCCTGCCTCCTCCTCTTTGGTTTTCCCTCCGATCGTTCTCTTTTGTTTGAAGCTACGCCAGCCCTTAGCATCGCTATGTCTTGAGGAAGCCGGAGCAGGAGCCTTAGGCCCCTCTCTGTAGACCCAGGCACTAGGGCTGCAAAAGGCCTTGGTGAACATCCAGCCTGTGCATTCCCCAGGAGGAAACTGAGGCCTGTGGTTTCCTGGCCAGGCAGAGAGTGGAGCAAAGCCAAAATCCAGATATCTGGGCTTGCTGACCGTAGCGCCGCCACCGTCTTTCCCAGGCGTTCTGGAACTTGAATGTAAGACCTTTGCCCTCATCCCGAGGCCCTGTTTTCACTTCTCAGTTTGAGATAGGGTCTTGCTGAGTTGCTAGGTTTCCCGGCCTGGGCTCCAACTTGCAACCCTCCTGCCTCAGGTTCCCAGAGTGCTGGGAAGCCACAGTCCTCCTGGGTCTGACTCAGCAGATCTAGGGGGCTGGTGGCACAAAACTGCACATCCAACAGTCTTCCCAGGGGATGCCGAGGCTGCCGGACTGAGCTCTGGTTCATGGAGAGATGCTGTGGGCACAGCGGGCACAGACAGGCAGGAGCAGGGGGAGGGAGAGGGGCATCTCCACGGGGCCCCTAGGGGCTGCTCTCAGGCCTGAAGGAGGCGGGGGTGGCCCACTGCCAGCCCAGAGAAGGTGAGCCACTCTGCCACCTCCTTGCCAAGGAGCTAGATCTAAGGAATGCAGTCGGGCTGGCCGAGCGCTGAGACCAATCCCGGAAGAGGCAGGCTGTCCTTAACACAGCCTCTCCGAGCCCCCGCCCCCCCCCCCCCCCGCCTTCCAAGCAACAGTCACAGGGAAGCCTGCCACCGCGGCCACCACCACGATCAGGCTGGGCAGCATCACGGGGGACGTGGCCCCACCCTCCCCAGCCAGGCAGCTCAGACCTGCACCCCTCCCGGCTTCCCAGGGGAAAGGGGGGGGGGGCCCGGCTCGCTCAGCTGGGTGACCCGAAGTTCCGCCTCAGCTTATTCCATTATCTTGGCCCTCCGAGCATATGTCAAATGAATCCTGTGTCTCTGGCAGGTTATTACGCGCTGAATTAGTATGCTGAAATAAAAACTGTAATAAAGCTGTACCATACTCTTAAATTGTTAAAATTTATTATAAAATGTGCATAGTTATTAATTGATTTTTCGCCCGTGTGCGTTGGGCCGCCCGAAGCCCAGGGAGATGAAAAGTGAGCCTGTCACAGGCAGCCCGGGGCGAGCCGGCTCCCGGGCTCCCCGGAGTCCCACACGGGACGGCAAACTCACAGGCTCCCGCAGCCGGCCGGCAGCTCCAGGCGCTGCAGCAGGAACCCGGGCCCGGGCCGTCAATCTCGGTCCCCGGGGAGGGAAACCATCTGTCCGCTTCCCAGAGGCCGCGCTGGGAGGGAGCCGGCTGCCAGGCCGAGCCTGCCTGGGGGGGACACGCCTCCCTGCCCCTCCGGGAGCCCAGAGCGGTCTCCCCCTGCCGCAGGCGGGGCCTCTACCGCTCTCTTCCCCCCCAGGCCTTTCCCCACTGTGCCTCTGGAAGCCAAAGCAATGCGAATTTGCCTCGGCTCAGCTGGGCATGGTGGCCCACGGGCAACTATGGCTGTTTCCCTCAGCGTCCGGGTCGCTCGCTGCCCAGAAAGGAGAGGAGTGTTTCCCCACTCAGCTCTGGGGGGCGCTGGAGGGCCGCGCCGGCTCTGTGGCAGATGGAAAGTGCCCCGGGGCTTCCGTGCTGCACCTGGGTCAGGTCTTGACCCTGCGCAGCATCCACGGTTTACGGAAAGCCCAGGGCCAATGTGCCAGGTTTCCGGGGCCTGCGGCAGAGGCGTCTCCGTCTGTCTCCGGGTAGTTCATCCTGCTGGAGCTGGTGATCTGGAACGTGCCGGGCTGGTTTGGCCTGCTGTTGGCCAGTCTGAGCCTGGGACCCGAGGGTGCCCCCGGCGGGAGCGTGGCAGAGCCCGGCCACAAAGTGGAATCTGGTTAGTCCCGCAGCGCGGTCTCTGTGCCCAGCGGAGGATTCTGCTTTACGCGGCAGCGGAGCTGGGGTGGACAGCACGGGGCCGCCTTGGGAGCCGGGCGCACTGCGCGAACCCGCGTCTCCAAGATGCTCTTGCGGTCGCTAGCTATAATTAAATGAAAGGAAGTAAATGGACAAAGAAAATAAGACAAAGGCGCGACAAGAGTGGGGAAGTGAGACGGAGCCAGGGAGAAGATGAGAACACCAACTTACGGCGGCGACTCCGGGCTGCGGGAGGCAGAACCCCGGGCGGCCCCGAGCTGCTGTTGCCGACGCACAGAGCGGGGCGATTCCTCCCGCAGGCCCCGTTAGGCAGACCCGAGAGGCGAACACCGACAGCTGCGGGACAGGCGGCTCCTCCTGCGCTCCCTCCTGCGGGTCCTCTGGGTCCTCCGCGGGTCTGTCTGGTCTCTCTCTTTGGGAGAGGGCCGATTGGGATTCAACCTTTGCACCGGGCTGCACCCCCAGCCCCAGTTTCTGTTTGCTTTTGAGTTTGTTATTGAAGGTAGGGTCTCCCTAAGTTGTTAGGGTGCCCATGTTGGGGTCGAACCCGCGATCCTCCTGCCCCTCAGCCTCCTGTAAGTCCTGGGATTACAGGCATGCCCCGCTGCTGCCTGGCCCTGATTTCATTTTAGAGTTTAAATTACATATGACAGGTGGCCTTTCCTTCAAGCCATCCTCTGTGACCACTGATACCGTGAAGTGGCACTAGAGGCAGCTGCTGTATTTAAGATGTACATGAATGTTTGTGTGTGCGCACGTCTGTGTGTGTGTGCGCGCGTGTTGGGGGAGCCTGGTGAAAGATGGGGTGATCTGGTCTGTCTGTCTGAACCCACAGCTTGCTTCCTTGCTTTTTCAGATGGGCCCCTCATCAGAGTTCATGTGAGGAAAGGGGTCCCCCTTACTGCTAATGGCTTTGAATTGCAGTTACCTCCATGGGTCGTGTTTCTCTCAAAGTCTGAGCTTCTAATGG
>PVIC010023145.1:5570-21355 GCA_004025085.1 Thryonomys swinderianus | reverse complement strand
CCTGCTGCTTATTCTTATTAAATATGTTCTAATTCAAATCCTTCTGGCAAGGTATCTTGAGGATCCTCATTCTGTCTTCACAACTCCACAGTGTAATGAATGTCCCTTACAGATTTTACTGCATTCAGTTATGAACAGGTTGTAAATATATTTGTATGTATTATATAAACACATTATATAACACAGAGACCATAGAACCCTGTTTTCGCCTTTACAGCTCCTTGGGCCCCTACCATTTTCCTTTCAAGGTGACATCACCAGCACCTTTATATATGCTCATGTAACCAGATGCCAGGCCTATCTTTGTTCTTAAATCTGGGCCCTGTTTCTTTTCCCAAAGGTATTGTGGGTTGTCTTAACACAATGTCTAACTTTTGCGAGGCAATTTATGGACTCTTTATTAGCCATTATCAAGAAGAGACCTTTTTCTAAACGTGTCTCAGATTTCTAATGGTGTCCAAGTAAGTTGAAGCAGTAGGAGTAGCGAAATATATACAGGGCTTACTAATGTGCCATGTTATGTTCTAAAAAGCATATACAATTAAATACTTTTTTCTGCACAACAGAAAAAAATCATGAGTTAGTTGTTATCATCATCATTGTCATTATCATCATCATTTCTTTTTAAAGACAAGAAATTAAGTTACAGAGTGGGTAACTAGCCCACTGATTAGTAAAGACCAAATGGATACACCTTGAGGACACACTAATAAGTGAAATAAATAGAACCCAGGTATATAAATACCGCATTTTTCCTCTGGTATGAGAACCTGTAGATGTAAATGAGTTCTAGAACGTATGATAGATTTTGTAAAATAGGAAATATTCAAGGGGAATGTGATGGGGGAACGTAATGAGGGGAAAGAATAAATATGATTTAGAAAGAAAAAAATAGCATGTATATAAGGGGAGGGGGTTGGGGTGGTTAGGGATATGGGTAAAAATGAGACTTAACTTCTGTCATATACCAGTACAAATTCCACAATGTTGAGTGTGTTTGAGAACTGTGTATAAAATGTACCAATAAAGAATTCAATTTAAAAAAAAGAGACAGGACCTATATACCCAGGTTACCTGGCTACTCCAGACAAATTAGGGAGCAACCACTCACCTTACAAAGCATGCACTTGTAAGACAGTCACTTCCACTAAGTTTTTCTGGTACACGTTAACTAGCTAAAAATCATTAATGACTTCTCAGAAATACTGGGACCAGAAAACAAGCTAAAGGATTAGCATTCCTGCCAACTAAAGATCAATTAGAGCTGAACAGTTCTGGCTTAAAGTCCAAACAGTAGAAAAACGCATATTTTAAAAGCTTTTCTACACAAATAACATGTCTCTTAACAATGACTATGCTTGGACAGCAGGCTCATGCCTGGGAGAAGGTGGGTAAGTAGAGGAGCTCGGCACAGCACCTCACCTGTGCTTATCCATGAGAAAAACATGCTTGCCAGCCCTTCCTTGCCCCTTCAGAACACACACATACGGAGTCATGGGTTTCATAGTTCTGTTGTCACCTTTGGCAGTAGTATTCATCAGTTCAACAACGTTCCTGAGTTAAAGGGGCTGCATACTGCTCCATTTCATCTGGAGAGATTATCTCTTAAAACTCCAGGCAGAAGGGGCTTTCATAAAGGGACAACATACATAAAGGACAAGGACAAGCACCACAGTGGGAAACCATTACTCAGCTTACCATGGACAAATTGGGATGGGAAGCAATTTTCAGGGGTGTCTGTGAGAGCTGATTCTGCAGAGGAAAAACTGGTGGGAGAGAGACAGCTAATACCAAACACTAGTGGGTGGGAGTGGAGTTCTCCCATCTCTCTCTCCTCCCTTCAGTCTCCTGTCTATGCCTCCTGTGGACAAGCCAGAAGGCAAGAGAGAGGGAAGGTACATTCAGTGAAGGTTGGCCTCAGGATGGCAGGTCGGCAGAGGGTTGTAAGTTCATCAGGAGAACAGAGAAAAAGAAACACAAGAGCTCTCTAAAGCACATAAACAGTCATTGAAAAAGACAAATAACAAGCTTTAGATAAAAAAGGAAACCCAGAATCCAGACAAAGCCTTACTTCTCTCTTTGGTCTCACTGTTCTGAGAACTATGAAGGCCTACAAAGACAGGCATCAACCACCAAAGGCTGTGTGACTCCTCAGCCTCCTTTCCTGCATACAGTGGAGTCCTAATTGCCCCAGTGACCCATCTTTCTGCAGAAGTGGCAAAGAAACATGCGTCTGGGATGACATGGTTTTCTGGTTGGATTCACTAGAAAAGTTTAATGAATAACTGATGTGGCTGCTATTAATCTTTGAGTGAGTTTGCTCCATACACTAACAGTGTGTCTGTTTGATTCATGAAGGTGACTCATCTGAGGAAGTTGATCTGACTATGGTTTATCAGGCAGCATCTAATGGAGATGTCAATGCTTTGACCGCAGTGATTCGGGAAGACCCTTCCATCCTAGAATGCTGTGACAGTGAAGGTGAGATTTTTATGCATTTTGAACCCCACTTGTAACTTGTGTGTGTGTAAAAAAAATTATCTAAAATTTATACACAAATGCAAAAAAAAAAAACTAGAAGAGTTGACAATTTTGTGAAAGAATAAAACCAAAGAAATTTGTGTTCCAAATTTCAAAATTCATTATATAGCTTCAGAAATTAAAAGTATTTGGTCTTGCCAGGCATGGTGGCTCACGCCTGTAATCCCAGCACTCGGGAGGCAGAGACAGGAGGATTGCTGAGTTCGAGGTTTGCCTGGACTACGTAGTGAGCTCAGGGCCAGCCTGAACTACAAAGTGAGACCCTGTCTCAAAAAAAAAAAGTACCTGGTCTTAAGTGTAGGCGATAGAAACAAAGAACTCTTTAAAGACCCACACATATATTCCCGATTTATTCTGACAAAAAAGTAAATATAATTCACTGGATAAAAAGAAATGTCTTCAACAAATGTAACTGGGAGTAATAAGGTAGGAAGAGGAGGGAAAGGCAGAAAAGGGAGAGAGGGAGGGGAGGAAAGAGGAAGGGCTAGAAGGAAAGAATGAAAAGAGAAAAGAAACAAAGAAATGACACTCAACCTAGGCCTAGCATGTGACACAAAATTAACTCAGTATCAATCATGGACTTAAACATAAAACATCAAACTTAGAAGAGAGCAGAAGAAAATCTTTAGGATTTTAGGCTAGGCAGATAGTTCTTGGCCTTAACACCCAAAGCATAGTATATATGAAGGAAGAAGAGAACAAAGAGAAAGGCTCAGGCCAGAGGCTCGTGAAGACAGGCCAGGCAATTAGAGTGTAGCAGGTGTCATGAGGAATCTCAGCAACTAAGGAATTCAGCACCATTTAAGGTGCCTGGGCCTGCAACTCTTCTGCTGCATCTGAGACCATGCCAGAGGCCCTTGAAGACAGACTGGGTAAGTAGGGTATGGCGGAGATAGCACAGTGAGTCTCAGCAAGAAGGGAGTTGGGTGCCACTGACCAGGGATTGGACCTGCAGTTCTTCAACCAGGGAGAGACCAAAAGGCCTCAGAATCTCCATTTCTTTGTGGGCCAAATTGGTCACAGCTGTTATACGGGGAAGAGCCTTCAGAAACATCACCTGCTTCTCTGTGAATACTGGCTAAGTGCAGCTGCAGTACTGGAACTTAGACAGAGGCCTTTATTGAGTTTCTCCACCCTGTTCACCATGTTGAAGAAAAAACTCACTAGAGGAGTGAAGGAATCCTATTGACATTAGCCGCTGATGAATTGGTGGAGTCAGATCCACCTGCAGAGTCTGCAGAGTTCAAGCATGTAGGGGCTCATTGAGCTCAATTCAGGCATTATACTCAGAATCTAGATAAGGGATGATGGCTGTCTCCTGTGACTAGTGTTCTTAGCTTTATTGTTGTTGTTGATATTGTTGCTGTTGTTATTCTTTTTCTTTCTTTACTTTGATGTAACTATCTTTTTTCATTTTTCTGCTCTGCTGGTCCTGAATCTGTCCAACTTTGCAGTTTTCTCTCTTCTCAACTGCTGTCATTTTTATAGAAGAGGGAAAATAAATTCCTGTTTGCCTCCTGCTACTAGGTACCCCAGTTCTCCTCTTGTTCCCTCACCCTCTCCTGTCCTCCAGTCAGAATCAATAACTAGAACTAAAAGTGCTTCAGTCTTTTTTTTAGTTGCATTCTTTATTGGTACAATTTGCATACATCTCACACTCACACATAACATTGGGGAATTTGTACCAATATATGACAGTCAATTCTCATTTTTACCCACACCTCCCCACTCCCTATATACATGCTCTTTTTTTTTCTTTCATAATCATATTTATTCCTTCCCCTCATTACATCCCCACACCAAATTTCCTTTGGAAATTTCCCATTCTAAAAAGATTGTCATACTACTAGAGCTCATTTGCATCTACCAGTGCTCATATCAACGAGAAGATCCGGTATTTGCCTATCTGTGCTCTATTGATTTCACTCCTTAGCGTGTCCTCCAGGTGCATCCATTTGCACATAAATGAATCAATCTTGTCATTCTTTATGGCAGAATAGTACTCCATTTTATAAAAAAAAAAACACATCTTCTCTATCCAGTGTCCAGTTGATGGGCATTTGGGTTGTTTCCAAGACTGAGCTATAACGAACTGAGCTGCTATGAACAAGGGTGTACATCTGTCTTTCCACTGTGATTTTCTAAGTTCTTTTGGGTATATTCCTAGCAGGGGGATGGCAGGGTCAAATGGCACCCCTACTCCTAGTTTTCTGAGAAATCTGCACACATATCTCCACAATGGTTGCACAAGTCTGCAATCCCACCTTAATTTCTTTTCTTTCTGTATTATTATGAGAGGGTGTACAAGGGCTCTAGTGGTGCTGTGGTTCTTGGTTCTGTCTTATATATGTCCCATTATTCTCTGTTGTCTTCTGACATCTATGAGGTTCTCAAGGTCTATTTGATCTTTATAAATCCTCTAACCCTATTTCTAATCTTCTCCTTCTATCTCCTTTTCTCCTCAACACCACTACTTCTCAAAACTCTTTAATGAAATCAAAAGGAAAGCAGTACTCCCAAATTCATTCCTGGAAGTAACCATTACCTTGATTCCAAAACCAGAGAAAGATCAAACCAAAAGAGAGAACTACAGACCGATCTCCCTAATGAACACTGATGCAAAAATCCTGAACAATGGGCCGGAGGGTTAGCTCAGTGGTTCCGGCGCCTGCCTTGCAAGTGCAAGGACCTGAGTTCGATCCCCGGTTACCACATATAATGCTGGGCATGGTGGCTCACGCCTGTAATCCCAGCACTCGGGAGGCAGAGACGGGAGGATTGCTGAGTTCGCGGTGGCTTGCCTGGGCACCATGGTGAGCTCAGGGCCAGCCTGAACTACAAAGCGAGACCCTGTCTCCAAAAAAGCAACAACAACAACAAAAAAAAAAAATCCTGAACAAGATACTGGCAAACAGAATACAGAGAATCATCAAGAAGATCATGCACCCTGACCAAGTTGGATTCATCCCAGGGATGCAAGGATGCTTCAACATTTGTAAATCAATAAAATGTAATATACTATATTAACAGACTCAAGGACAAAAACCATATGGTCATTTCAATAGATGCAGAAAAAGCATTCAACAAAATCCAACACCCTTCATGATCAAAACCTTACAGAAAATTAGAAAAGATGGACTTTATCACAAACTAATAAAAACTGTTTATGAGAAACCAACAGCCAGCATCATCCTAAATGGTCAAAAACTGAAACCTTTCACACTAAGATCAGGAACAAGACAAGGATATCCACTATCACCACACCTGTTCAGTACAGTACTGGAAACAGTCACAGCAATTAGGCAAAAGAAACAAATAAAAGGAATAAAGATAAAGGAAGAAGTTAAACTGTCATTATTTGCTGATTACATGATACTCTACATAGAAGAACCTAAAAACTCAACCAAAAGACTGCTAGACTTAACCGCCACATTTAGTAGCATAGCTGGATCAATGCTCAAAAATCAATAGCTTTTGTACATACAAACAACAGACTCACTGAGAGAAAAATTGGGGAGTCACTCCTTTTCACAATAGCATCCAAAAAGCTGAAACCTCTAGGAATCATTCTAACAAAGGAGGTGAAAGACCTGTACACTGAAAACTACAGCACACTGAAAAAGGAGATTGAAGAGGATATCAGAAAATAGAAAGACATCCCTTGTTCATGGGTAGGGAGAACCAACATCATCAAAACACTGTATAGATTCAATGCAATTCCAATTGAAATCTCAACACCATATTTCACAGATTTAAAGAAAATAATCCAAAACTTCATCTGGAACTACAGAAGACCTAGAATAGCACAAGGTAATCTAAGCAACAAGGACATTGAGGGGGTATTACAATCTTCAACTTGAAACTATACTACAAAGTCACTGTGAAAAAATGGTATGGTACTGACCCATTAACAGACTTGAGGACCAGTGGAATAGTTTAGAAGGCCCAGAAACAACTCCAGATACACTAAGCCACCTTATCTTTGACAAAGCAGCCAAATATCCTCAACGAAGGAAAGACAGACTCTTTACCAAATGGTACTGGAAAAACTGGGCTTTAACCTGCCAGAGACTAAAGCTAGACCTATCTCTCACTGTGTACTAAACTAAAAATCAAAGTGGATTAGAGACTTAAATATTAAAACAGAAACCCTAACCCTGCTGGAAAACAGATTAGGCAGAATTCTTGGAGACACTGGCTTAGAAAAAGACTTTATGAACAAAACTGTATGGCATGAGAACTACCAAAAGGAGTCAACAAATGGAATCTCATCCTATTAAAAATCTTCTGTATAGCAAAAGAAACCAGTAGCAGAACTAAAAAACAACTAATAATATGGGAAAAAATATTTACTAGCCTTTTCCCAGACAAAGGGCTACTATCTAGAATATATAAAGAGCTTTAAAAAAATCAGCCTGCCTCCCCCAAATGTAATCCAATTCAAAATCCAATTCAAAAACGGGCATCTTAAATACACACTTTTCAGAGGAAGAGGTAATAGCTGCCAAGAAGCATATGAAGAAATGCTCAACATCACTGGTCATTTGAGAGATGCAGATGTAGGGATTTGGGTAAAAATGAGAATTAACTTGTGTCATGTACTGGTACAAATTCCCCAACGTTGAGTATGATTGTGAGCTCTCTGTAAAATGTACCAATAAAGAAGTCAATTAAAAAATAAATAAAAACAATTTGCTAACATAAACAAAACAAAACACTGAGATTCCATCTCACTCCACAAAGAATAGCTGCTATTGTAAAAATTTAACCAGCAATAAATGCCAGTGAGGCTGCAGAGAGAAAACAGCCCTTCTCCATTGTTGGTGGGAATGTAGACTGGTGCAACCACTGTGGAGATGCCTCAAAAACTAGGATTCCAGGTCCCATTTGACCCTGCTATTCCCCTGATAGGAATATACACAAAAGAATTAAAAGAATGATATCGTAACAATATATGTATACCCATATTCATAGGAACTCAGTTTATGATAGCTAAATCTTGGAAACAACCCAAATGCCCATCCACTGGAGACTGGATAAAGAAGATGTGTGTGTGCATGCGTGTGTGAGTGTGTGTGTGTTTATAGAATGGAGTATTAATCCACCATAAAAATGATAAGTTTGAATCATTTATACTCAAATGAATGTATCTTGAGGATATACTCAGTGAAATAAACAGGTCACAGATGTGTTAATACTGCATCTTTTCTCTGATATGAGAATTTGAAGAAATAAATGAGTTCTAGAATGTATGACAGATATTGTGAAATAGAAAATATTCAAATGGAAAAGCATAGGGCTAAGTAATGTGGGGTAAGAAAAAAATATGTTAAAAAGGAAAGCATATGTAAACGGGGTTGGGGGTTGTTGGGTGTGTAGGGGAATGTGTAAAAATGCAAATTAAGCCATGCCATATAATGGTACAAATTCCCAATGTTGAATGTGATCGTGATATGTATATAAAATGTACCAATAAAGAATTCAATTTTTTTAAAACATAGTATATGAAAGGAAAAATTTTAAATCCAGACTCATCAAAACTAAAAACTTTTCTCCCACTGTTGAGAGCATCCAAAGACAAGACTCAAAGTGGGAGAAAATACTTGCAAACCACACATACCACAAAGAAATACTGTTGCAGGGTTGTCATGCTATTTCAGAGAGTTATACTACTCAGAGAGTGATGCTACTCTACTACCCTTCTTACTAGCAGAACAAACTTCAATAGATTCTTTAACTCCTGTGCCTCAGTTTCTTCATCTAAAATGAGGATGATAATAACTCAATGGGTTTGGGATTTTTTTAAAAGAGAATTTGATGGATTAATTCATCTGGATTTATCTCAGGCCCTAACAGGCACTCAACAAATATTAGTTGTTGTTTGAAAAATATTACAAATAAATATTACCTATTGTATGAAATTTCATAACCACACTGTAACTCCTTGAAACTAGCCAGAATAGGACAATGAGTCTCAAAGTGATTCAGTTTCTTAACCAAATTCCACAGCTGCTAAAATGCTGGGAATGGAACTTAAATATCCTCTTTCCTCAGCCAGAGGGATTCCTTCTGACCTTTACTTCATAGTGAAGAGATAGTAAAGCCCTTGAATGCTTCATTGCATGGAACGATGGCTCATTTGGGGAGGCAAATGCTAAGCTAACCTGATGTATGCCAAACCTGGCCTAGTTGCTTCATTCTCTATTTTGTGTAAAAATATTCAAACATAAAGTGCAGAAAACAACATATCAAACAACTATATATTCACCACCCAGAATTAACAGTTTTGACAATTTGTGTGTTTGGGAGGGGGTTGGATATATTTAAGGAAAAAAATTTACAAAGCATTTGAGGGCCCCTTTTATTTTTTCCTAATTCCACTCTCTTTCCTTCCATTCCTCTAAAATCACTAGTCACTACTGTGGAGTGGATGCATATCTTTACTTTTCTATTTTCTGCTCTAACTATATTTATGTAAGTTTACAATAATCCATTCTGTTAATTTAATTCAGAAAATTTACATGAATAATATTGCATCTTTTTGCAATTTGCTTTCTTCACTCAAAATTATGTTTTCAAGATTTACTTAAGTGAACACAAGTTAATTCGGTTTGTATATTTAAAATTGTTCTATGGTATTTCCTAATGTAAATACAACATAGTTTATGCATTTCTCTATCAGTGTTTATTTACGCCATCTTGTTAGTTAATTTAATTCCTCAACAATCATTCTTGATTGTATCTCTGTTCATCTGTTTCCTTATAAAATACACCTGGAAGTAGAATTTCTTGGTCACGTTACCTTCAATTTTGTCAGATTTATCTCCAAAATAGTTATCTAATAAAACTTAAGTGAATAGTAAGTTTCCAGATATTTAGAATAACATTGCACTTTAAACTTCAAATAATTACTAATTCAATATACCCAGAGTAGGATGAAATGTCATATTAATATGCACATCCTACTTGTGAGATCACCTTTTATGTGTTTTTTTTTGTATTCTCTATTGTGGATCGCTTGTATACACATATGTACATATTTTGTTTCTTACATTGTTTCTTTCTGGTTGGATTGTCCTTTAATCTTCATTTTGTATAATAAAATAACTTCTCCCACTAGCTGCCCTTTTCATTTTGCTTATGTAGTAAAGACATTTTAAATCTCAGTATAATTTAATGTAATGAGGCATTTTTTCAATTTTTGTTTTTACATCTTCTTCATTAAGACCTTACTATCCTCACAGTTAAAAGGCTAGGTTTGGGTTTTTTTTTTTTTTTTTTTTGCAGTTGTTAAATTTTGCCTTCCATATTCCCTCTGGAGTATGTTTATTTGTGGTGTGAAGTCTGAATCTGTTTTTTTTTTCTCTCTCTCTTTTTTTTAAGTTAGAATCTGATGTTAATCTAGCCCTTTGGTATACCCAGTTTGCCAACATCATTTATTAAATATTTTTTTCTGTTAGTTATTGGGTGCCTGTAATCCTAGGACTAGGGGGGCTGAGGCAGGAAGATCACCAGGAGTTCAAGTCCAGCCTGGGTTATATAGTGAATTCAAACCCAGCCTGAACTACATAGGGAGACCCTGGCCCCACTTTTAAAAATTCCCCTCAGTATGTTCCTATACCAGTTTGAATATTTCCTGTACTCTCTGTTCTGTTGATCTATTTATTGTTTAATTTCCATAACTTTATAATAAATCATTGATGAATAAAGCAATTTTCTTCCCTTTTATCTACTTTAAAATTATCTTGAAATATTTGGGGGACTTGTGAATTAATTTCAGGATTTTTCTTTTAATTTCACAAAAGTTTTGTTGAAACTTTTTTGGAATTGAACTGAACTTATTAGATCATTTTCAGGAAACTAGTAGCTCTACTGTATTGAGCCTTTTATTAAATCCTAGATCTTCACACATTTAACTCTTTTCTGTCATCCAATATATTTTATCTATGTGTCTTATTTTCCTTCTGCTACAGTTATGCCTATGTATAATTTTTTGCTATTTTAATTACTTTTCCCATTGCTTTTGTTTCTAAGAACAACTTTTTGTGTATTAATTTGATATACAAGCAACAGTGTTAGACTACCTTATTTGTTCTATTTTGTTTGTGCTCTATAAGGACAAGTATATCAAATTAAAATAAATGTGGGAGCCAAATTTAGAGATGAATCTTCTGCTACTTCTCTCTACATCTCAGAGACTCACTGCAGGATCAGAGACTCAAAATCATTTTTTAAAGTCTAGGTGCCATGCACAGTAGTTAGTTTTCTGGCTACAGCGATGAGCACAAAATTAGTGGTTTCTTCCCTTTAGAACTTGCATAATAAATGCATGATAAAGAATTAAAGTTATTAACAAAAAATAAAGAATTCGGAGAGATTATAATTTAGAGATCTACTTTACAGTAGAGAATGAGGAGGTACTCTCTGAGAAAATTCATAAGTAAGATTGGATCTCAAGACAGATATAAATTAGCCAGGCAGAGCATGTAATTTTGTGAAAATAATGTCTAGAAATTCTTTGGCCTTATTTAGTGAGTATTTCAGACTCACAGACTGCTTTAGCAACTGCCCTTTTTGGTGGATGCCTTCTTCCACTGAAGTTATAATAATACTTGTTGACAGGAACAAGGGAAGGAGGGAGGGAGGAAATTTTCCCACTATTCTGAAACATAGCACTTCACGGCCATGCTTACTTGGTACAGATACCAAAAAGTCTTAGGAGAAATATAGAGAGGAATTGAGTTGGCAGCCATATTTTAGTAAGAATAGTATCCCTAGTTTCCTCATTCTGAGGAAACTGAGAGTGATAGCTTCCAGAGAGTGATTTATTACAAAGTCAACATGAATTTCAAATTCGGAGACCTAAACAATTCTCAGCTCACCCAGAAGTTGTGCCTCTCGGTTCTACTTCCCTGGGCTAGCTTGTTCTAGCAGAATGCAAAGTTAATCAAAATATGTCACTTCTTTATTTTTACTCAGGAAGAAAACAGATTTTAAATGCCAAATACCTTGGCCTATATTGACTCTAAAAGCAAAGAAGTATTTACTACAGGTGGCTTGTCCAGCAAGAATTTGTGCAAGCCAAGCCTAGGTTACTAGGTAGCTTTATATTCATAGTTCTAATCAAAGCATGTTGGGCCTGTTTGCCTGGCCAGAGGTGCTTTCCAAAGGCACTTCCGGATTCTGAAGTTTTGAAGCCAAGTCAGGATGAACTTTCTTAATTTCCAAGTTATGCTGACCTCACGTGATTTTTATCATCTAACACAAAATGTTTTAATCAACAAATTATTGCAAAATTGCAGAAGATTGAGAAAAGGCCAGGAAAAAATACTTTTTATATTAATGTAACAAAACCTTTATCATTCTTCAGTCCCACTCAGCAATTCAACAGCTGGATTTATTCTGCAAAAAGCAAATGAATAAGCAAATAAAGTCTGCTCATAAATTTTGTAAGTTAAGCACTTTGAAAGGCTGCCAACGTGTCTTGTTCCAGGATGTACGCCCTTGATGCATGCGGTTTCTGGACGTCAAGTGGACACAGTGAAGCTGCTGCTGAAGATGGGAGCCAACATTAACATGCAGGATGCTCATGGCCGCACGAGTTTATGCCTGGCGACCTACCTGGTACTAACTTATGTCTGTTAGAAAGAGTAAGGAGCAGGGGTACTGAGGGTGTTGTTCTGGGGGTGGGGGTCCCTCTTGAGGAAAAGCACACAGTGCAGCTGGCCACTAGAAATAGAATGTAAAACTTTGTGTCAATCATCGTCAACACTTATATCACCACTCAGAGTTGATTTATGGATTCAAATAATTTTGGATCCTCCAAATGTCAAGAGAGAGGAGTTATCATCATTGGAGAAAACTTCTCTATCTTAACAACATGAGAATCTGGGACATTTCTGGTCCCTCCATTAATAACCCAGCAAGGGTGTTCTCCTTTTAGAGATCCAGTTAACATCTGTGGGGCTAGGAGTACTTACATGGAAGCTCCAGGCTGAGGAATATGAGACATAGTGAAACCTGGGAAGGGAAAGGGGAGTAGGAAATAGGGGCAATAACAAGTCAGTATTCAAGTTAGAAATTGCACAATGCCAGGTCTTGCAATGAATGCATCACTTCGGTGTTTCTTCAACTTTAGAACAAGCTTGGTTAGGACTCATTGAAAACCCCTGAGCCATCTCCTCTCAGATGCTCCCAGTGATCCTTCTGGGAGGCCCTAGGGCTGACTTGAGTTCATGCCAAACAAGTTTTAACTGTTTTAACGTGGGAGACATTATTCTTCTTCCTCCCCATTATTCTTCTTCCTTCCCCAACAAGGTACTCAGAAATCTTCATTACCTTCCTCTACTTGCTGATTCATCCTTTTATATTGCTGTCCCTGAGGTGAGAGATCACCTAGGACCAGTCCCCTGAGTTGCTCTGCTGAAGCAAAGCATTCCATTCTCTGAACATAACACCCTTCCTGACATAGAATGCAATCATGTATTGCCCAATTCTCAAGGAGATTTCCTCAGAACTCCTTTATCATATATTTGTATGCACTCTTTCTCTAGGACTCAAAAACATACATGGAAGGAATTTTTCAAAGCATACTGAATATATCTCTTGTGTCAATATCCCTGAAGGTGCTTGTTTCAAATACACATTTTCAGGGTACACTTCAGATCTCCTCATCAGATATTCAGGGAACAGGGCTAGGGGAAAGGATGGATGTTGTGGGTTAAACAAACTCCCCTGGAAATTTGTGTGTCCTTTGGAGTTTGAAAACCACTGCTCTGTGAATGCTAGCTGAGGTCCTACATCTCAGACACATGTATGACTATCTTCCCAGTTCCCTCCTTTATGTCATATGCCTCCATAACTGCTCTTGTTGCAGCCTTTTTTGTATCTGAGAAAAAGAGAACATTTAAACCAATATATGAAGAAGTAGGTAGAAGTACTTTCTAAAGCTCACTGCTACTAGCTCCCAGCATATGATGAGAATAAACTTTCTTTCAAATTCCTAAAATTTCTTCAGCTGTACCATCATGCAAGGGACTTAGAAGTGCTCCTCCAGACTAAAATGAATCATAAAGGACACCCTTGAGCTGGAAAATGTGACACCTTTATGAACACCTCTTTACAGGAAGGCATTCTTAGGAGGTGGGTAAGAAAACTAGCCTGCATGATGCCATGTGGTGCTATAACAGATCAGTGAGACAGGAGTAAGGATTCTAATAGGCAGTAAGGACAATGGCCCCAAAATGGAATCAGGGAGCTAAGAATGGTGTCTGCTGAGTTATAACCCTCAAAGAATCTTATAAAAACATCTTCCAGGTGTCCTTGACCTCCCCAGAGCATGGGTTCAAAGGCACATGAGCTCTTGAACACTGCATGAATACCGTATAGATTGAACCCCCTAAAATAGGTAGTCTTCTGTAGCATAAAGATTATATTGGGTTTTTGTTTCTTTCTTTCTTTTTTAATTGATTTTATTGCTATATTTTATGTATATATATATATATATATACACACACACACATACATATTATGATCACATTCAACATTGAGAACTTGTACCAGTACATGACACATGCCGATTCTCATTTTCTCCCATTTCCTTGACCTCCCCACAACTCCTCCCCCATGTACATAAGCTTTGCTTCCTACTTTTTACTATCAAATTTTTTCCCTTCTTTACTTTCCCCTTTTCTCTATTTTTTTAAAAAAATTTCCTCCTATTTCGCAATACCTGTCATACATTTTGGAACTCATCTACACCTTCAGTTTCTCATACCAGAGAAATGATACAGTATTTACACATCCATGTTTTATTCATTTCACTTATGAGTGTTTTCTCAAGGTACATGAATGATTCAAATGTATTTTTCTTAATGGCTGAGTAATACTCTTTTTTTAAACACACATCTTCTTCATCCAGTCTCCTATGGATGGGCATTTGGGATGTTTCCAAAGGTTAGCTATCACAAACTAAATTGCTATAAACAAGTGTGCACATACGTTGCTATGATATGATTCTTTAATTTCTTTTGTGTATATACTTAGCAGAGAAATAGCAGGATCAAATGGGACCTCTAATTCTAGTTTTTTGAGGAATCTCTATACTGATCTCCACAGTGGTTGGACCTATCTACATTCCCACCAACAGTGGAGAAGGGTTCCTTTTCTCCCTATAGCCTCACCACACTGTTGTTGGTTGATTTCATTATAGCAGCCATTCTTTGTGGAGTGAGATGGAATCTCAGTGTTGTTTTCATCTGCATTTCTCGAATGACCAGCAATGCTGAACATTTCTTCATGTCTTTCTTAGTTGCCTCTACTACATCTGAAATATGTCTGTTCGTTTCAGGTCCCCATTTTTGAATTGGATCTTTGTGGGGGGGCGAACACAACAAGCCAACTCCATCCTACAGTTTCATTCTATCGGACACTACCTAGCGTTCCCTAACTGTGCCACATCCTTAACTGTGCCCACCCTCTAATCAACCCTCTGGGGATCCCTGTCTGGCTCTCCTCACACTCACAGGGAAGGGTTGTCCTGGGGACAGCAATGGAGCCCAGAACTCCTCAGCAGTGTTTGGATTCAAGAATTCATTCATATAAATAAACTCAGCGTACAGTGTTTATGTGTGACCTCTTCATTGCTTTGTAGTTCTTTCTTTCTTTTGCAGAAAAAGCCTATCACACGGGAAGGAAAAATGCATGTGGACTCAGCCATCACATATAAAACACATTTGTTGGTTCTGAATAGTAACAAGAGTTTAAAATATCTTCTTCAGTGCTCGCTTCGGCAGCACATATACTAAAATATCTTCTTCAATAGCTTCCTAATTTTTACTAGAAAAAAATAAAAAAGTAAAAACCACTTATACACAGTAAGAGCCAGGAGATGTTGCAAAATTATTTTTTAAAATGTTTCAAATCTTTCCCCGCCAAAAATCTGCTTTTTAAAAACTTTAACTCTTGGGCAACTATTAAGATTTGATTGTTATTTTTTTCTTTTGAGTCTCTTTGTCATATTTTTCTTTTTAACCCAAGAACTTGATGACATTAAGAACTAAAAACAGGCTTAATGTACTAGTAAACTATGAGTCAAATTGGACAATTCCAGAAAAATATTTACTCCTACTTAAGATAGATATTATTGGGCCGGAGGGTTAGCTCAGTGGTTCCGGCGCCTGCCTTGCAAGCATAAGGACCTGAGTTCGATCCCCAGTTACCACATATAATGCTGGGCGTGGTGG
>PVIC010023144.1:0-27083 GCA_004025085.1 Thryonomys swinderianus | reverse complement strand
GAATTCATTGGGGCAAACAAGAAACTAAATAGAAAAGGGGAAAAGCAAAGAAGAAAAGAACCAAGAATAGGGAAACATGGCAGCTCTGAATATGTCCATATCAGTCATAACCATTAATGTCAATGGCCTCAATGGGCCAATTAAAAGACACAGACTAGCAGATTGGATCAAGAAGCAAGATCCTACAATCTGCTGCATATAGGAAACACACCTAATTCAGAAGGAAACCCATAGACTGAAAATAAAGGGTTGGAAAACAATCCTCCACGCCACAGGAAATGGCAAAAAAGCAGGAGTGGCTATCTTGTTTGTAGATAAAGTAGATTTCAAACCCAAACTGATTAAAAAAGATAAAGAAGGTCACTATATTCTCGTACAGGGAACGATCCAAGAAAAAGAAATAACAATCATAAATATTTATGTGCCAAACTCTAATGCACCCAATGATATAAAACAAACATTACTGGACATGAAAAGCCAGAAAACCACAAATACAATAGTAGGAGATTTCAATACTCCACTATCACAAATTGACAGGTCAACTGGACAAAGAATCAATAAGGAAATACTTGAGCTAAATCAAACTTTTGAGCAAATGGACTTAATAGATGCCTACAGAATATTTCACCCTACAAAGCCAGAGTATACCTTCTTCTCAGCTGCTCATGGATCATTCTCCAAAATAGACCACATTCTAGTTCATAGAACAGGCTTAAGCAAATGCAAAGGAATAGATATTATCCCCTGCATACTATCAGACCATAGTGCCTTGAAACTGAAACTGAATAGCAGAAGAAATTCCAAGATCCTCACAAACACACGGAAATTGAACAACACTCTGTTGACCAACCAATGGGCCACAAAAGAAATTAAACAGTTTCTACAACTAAATGACAACCCCAGTACAACATACAGGAACTTATGGGACACAATGAAAGCAGTTCTGTGAGAGAAATTCATAGCAGTGAATGCCTACACTTGGAAAATAGAGCAAACTGAAATAAACAATCTAATGATGAACCACAGACAATTAGAAAAAGAGGAGCAACACAAACCCAAAGCTCATACCAGGGAGGAAATTATTAGGATCAGAGTAGAAATTAATGCAATGGAGACAAAGAGAATAATACAAAAATCAATGAATTGAAGAGTTAGTTCTTTGAAAGGATAAATAAAATTGACAGACCCTTAGCCAACCTTATCAAAGGAAGGAAAAGGCTCAAATCCATGCGGTAAGGAATGAAAATGGGGAAATCATCACAGATCCAGAGGAAGTTCAAAGGATAATAAACACGTACTTCGCAAATTTGTACTCCAAAAAGTGGAAAATCTAAAAGAAATGGATAGATTCCTAGACATATATGAACTTCCAAAGCTGAACGAAGAGGATATAACAATGTTAAACAACCCAATATCAATCTGTGAAATTGAAAATATAATAAAAAAAAACCTACCAACAAAGAAAATCCCTGGTCCTGATGGCTTCACTGCTGAATTCTACAAAACTTTTAAAGAAGAGATAATGGCAGTATTTCTCAATCTTTTTAATGAAATTGAAAGGGAAGCAGTACTCCCCAAATCATTCCTTGAAGCAACTATTACCTTGATTCCAAAGGTAGAGAAAGATCCCACCAAAAAAGAAAATTGCAGGCCAATCTCTCTAATGAACATTGATGCAAAAATCCTCAATAAAATACTGGCAAACAGAATACAGAGAGTTATCAAGAAAATCATACACCCTGATCAAGTCTGATTTATCCCAGGGATGCAAGGCTGGTTTAACATATATAAATCAATCAATGTGATACACTATATTAACAGACTCAAGAATAAAAACCATATGATCATCTCAATAGACGCAGAAAAAGCATCTGACAAAATCCAACACCCATTCATGATCAAAACCCTACAAAGAATCAGAATACATAGACTTTTTCTTAATCTGATACAAGCTATTTACAAGAAACCAACAGCCAGCATCATACTCAATGGGCAAAAACTGGAACCTTTTACACTAAGATCAAGGATGACAAGGAGGACAAGCAGACAAGGATGCCTGCTGTCACCACTCTTGTCAATATAGTACTGGAAACATTAGCCACAGCAATCAGGCAAGACAAAGATATAAAAGGAATAAAGATAGGAAAGGAAGAAGTTAAACTGTCATTATTTGCCAATGATATGATACTCTATCTAGAGGATCCTAAAAACTCAACCAAAAGACTGCTAGACTTAATTACCAAATTTAGTAGTGTTGCTGGACACAAGGTCAATGCTCAAAAATCAACAGCCTTTGTCTACACAAACAACAGATTCACTGAAAGAGAAATTGGGGAGTCAATCCCTTTCACAGTAGCACCCAGAAAAATGAAATATCTAGGAATCAACCTAACAAAGGAGGTGAAAGACCTCTACTCTGAAAACTATAGGACTCTGAAAAATGAGGTAGAAAAGGATATCAGAAAGTGAAAAGACATCCCTTGTCCCTGGGTAGAGAGAACCAACATCATCAAAATGGCTATACTCCCACAACTACTATACAGCTTCAATGCAACTCCAGTTGAAATTCCAACACTATACTTCACAGAGCTAGAGAAAATAATACAAAAATTCATCTGGAACCACAAGAGACCTAGAATAGCAAAAACAATTCTAAGCAACCATGACATGGCAAGGGGTATTACAATCCCCAACTTAAAACTCTACTATAAAGCCACTGTGATAAAAACAGTATGGTACTGGGAAAGTAACAGACCCGAGGACCAGTGGAATAGATTAGAAGATCCAGAAACAACCCCGGATTCACTAAGCCACCTTATCTTTGACAAAGGAGCCAAACATCCTCAATGGAGGAAAGACAGCCTCTTCAACAAATGGTGCTGGAAAAACTGGGCTTTAAACCACCAAAAAACTAAAGCTAGACCTATCTCATTCACTGTGTACAAAACTAAACTCATAATAGATTCAAGACTTAAATATTAAACAGAAACAATAAGCCTGCTGGAAAACAAGTTAGGTAAAACTCTTGAAGACATTGGCTTAGGCAGAGACTTCATGAATAAAACCTCTATAGCACAAGAACTAGCAGAAAGAATCAACCAATGGGATCTCATCCTACTAAAAAGTTTCTGCACAGCAAAAGAAATAACTGGCACTGCTAAAAGACAACCAACAACATGGGAAAAAGTCTTTACTACTGTTTGTCAGAGAAAGGGCTATTATCTACAATATACACGGAACTTAAATCAGTCCCCCCAAGTTTAAAGACCCAATTCAAAACTGGGCATCTGAAATAAACAGACACTTCTCAGAGGCAGAAATCAAAGCAGCCAAGAAGCATATGAAAAAATGTTCAACATCACTGGTCATTCGAGAGATGCAAATGAAAACAACACTGAGATTCCATCTCACTCCACAAAGAATGGCTGCTATTACAAAATCAACCAACAATAAATGCTGGTAAGGCTGTGGGGAGAAAGGAACCCTTCTCCACTATTGGTGAGATTGCAGACTGGTGCAACCATTGTGGATATCTATGTGGAGATTCCTCAGAAAACTAGGACTAGAGGTCCCATTTGACCCTGCTATCCCCCTGCTAGGAATATACCCAAAGGAATTTTTAAAATCACATTGGAAAGACAGATGTACACCCTTGTTCATAGCAGCTCAGTTTGTGATAGCCCAATCTTGGAAACAACCCAGATGCCCATCAACTGGAGACTGGATAAAGTTGTGGGTTTTTTTTTTAAATGGAGTATTACTCTACATAAAGAATGGCAAGATTCATTCATTTATGTGCAAATGCATACACCTGGAGGACACACTAATAAGTGGAATAAATACATTACACATATGCAAATACCGGATCTTTTCTTTGATATGAGAACCTGCAGATGCAAAGGAGCTCTAGAATGTATGATAGTTTTTGTAGAATGGGAAATATCCAAAAGGAATTTGGTGTGGGAATGTAATGAGGGGAAGGAATAAATATGATTCAGAAAAAAATAAAAGAGTATATATATGGGGGGGGAGATGGGTGTGTAGGAATGTGGGTAATAATGAGAATTGACCTGTGTCACATATTGGTACAAATTTCTCAATGTTGTGTGTGATTGTGAGCTGTATATATAATGTACCAATAAAGAATTCAATTTAAAAAATAATTTTCAAAGATAAAAATCAATACTACATCACAAAATATACTGAAAAAATAAAAATAATGTTGAATAGATTTCCAAAGTGTAGAGAACAAACTCTTCTTAAGCCATTTACATAAAACTTGTGCCCATTTCCAAGCCACCAAAACAGAGGAGTAACATTAACACACATCTTACTTTTCCTCTTGGCCAGGGCACATACAGACCACCCTGAAAGATGGAACATACTTCCCCAGAGCGGAACTGGCCTAGGTATATTGACAAGAAGTATTTGAAGGAATTAATTTTCTGGTTACAGCTTACAGATAGGGAAGGGATTTCCACTGAGCTATGAAACCCAAAGCAGACATACCAGGTCCTAGTGAGGCCTGCTGTTATCTCTACTGTGAAATGGAAAATCCATACAACTGATTAGATTCTACTGAATTAAGTGGGGACAGTATTTCAATTTCCCATGGTTGTACTATAAATTTCTTACAGAAATATGAGCTAATTTCTTAATTTGTTTGTTGAAATAAAGTGTTGTATGTTCACACAACAAGCAAAAGCTAGGCTGGGGATGTAGGTCTGTGGTAGTGTGCAAGGTCCTGAGTCTTTTGAGAGCACATCATTGACCTCTCTTCCCATTTGGTGACTCCCTCAATTTGGGGCTCCTGAGGAACCCAAATGAATGTGCCAGATACTCAGATACTGTCCTATGGAACTTACACACCGCCACAGATAGGGAAACTACACAGGGAGGAGGTAGAGAATGCATTTCTCCTTTCTTACCAGGGAAGAGCTTACAGTTGTGCACAACTGAGCTGCTGCTGATAGGGAAGTGGCAATGTGACAAGCTATGATTTTAGAACCCAGTGGTAAAGGAGACAGTTTCTTCACTAGATAACTTGTTAAAAACACTAAAGTATGGTCATGCACTAAAATATACAATTCAATAGCTTTCAGTATATTCAGAGTTCTAACCATCACTACTATCAAAGCATTTACCATCCTCAAAGGAAACCATACCCATTGTCACCTCTCAGCCATGTCCACATTTCCCTCAACATCTAAGCAAGCATTAATTTATTTTCTATCCCTATGGTTTTGCTGTTCTCTATATTTCATATAAATGAAATCACAGGATATGACTGGCTTCTTTCTCTTAACATACTATTATCTATGTTGTAGCATGTTTCAGTACAGCACTTTTTTTAATGAACAAAAAATATTCCATTGTATCAACCATATTTTCATTATCCATTCATTGGCTACTATGAGGAATGCAATCCTAAACATTGATGTGCATCTTTTTATGTGGACAAACGTGTTTACTTCTCTCAGGTAAATATCTAGGAACTTACTAGGTGGCATGATAACATGCTACCTAAGAGCCTAGGTTTATGAGCCTTTTATTAGAGTGGCTGCACCCATTTTACATTCTAAGCATTATATGAGGATTGTGGTTGTCTTGCTTACTTTTCTCATTGCTGAGGCAAAAATACCCAACATCCAGAATTAAAGGAGAAAAGGTTTATTTAGCTCATAGTTTGTAGAGGCTTCAGTCCATAATCGGCCAGCTCTAAAGCAGAATGGCATGGCAGACAGTGTTTGCAGAGAAGAAACAGTTCATGGTGGCCAGAAAGTAGCAAAGCAACAAGGAACCTTAACAGTGTCTTTCTGCACTTTTTATCTTATCTGGACTACTGGGGGTAAGGGGTAGCACTCACACTCTTAATAACAGTGCCTTGAACCTAGCATTGCACCGTGAATCAATTCCAGCATCACACAGTCTAGATCCAGCCATCCCTAAAAAAGCCAAAGCCATTATTGTATGAGGGTTTGGGAGTACATCTAAACACAAGCCATAATGGTGACTCTTTTCACAACCTCACCATACTTATTATTATCTTTCTTTTTCATTATCAGCATTCTAGAAAGTATGACATGGCATCTTGTTTTAACATGCCTTTCTCTGATAGCTACTACCATTGATTATGTTGTGCTCTCTGGACACTTGTATGTTTTTTTGGAAACTATCTGTTCTAATCTTTTGGTCATTTTTAAATTGGATTATTGCATTGTAATAATTTGTCAGACCAGTTGGTTTGAGAGGTTGGTTTGAGGGGTTGTTCTAGCTAGTTTCCACTCTTTCCATGATTATGTGAGATACCAAGTCATTTTCTATTCAAACTAATCACAGCTACCTTCTAATCTAGCTAACTTAAAATCCTGACTGACAAAAGTTTTGGAACCCAATGCAACACCTCTCACCTGCAGAAACTTACATAAAGTGCAACTGGCAAACTGAAATCTGCTCAGTGGCAGTACTGTTGCTGATGCTTGGGTTTCTGAATCATGATCTTAAACTGTTGAACTTCACAAACTCAGTCTAAGGAGATTTATGAGACTGACAAGCAGAAACTCTGGCAGTTAAAAGCAGCAAGTGTGAACTGGAGCAGAAAGGAAAATCTAAGACGTGGTTGCCATTTCTTGCTGTTTCCTCTAAGGCAAAGTAGGCCACTGATTCCAATGAGTCATCCAGATGTTAAGGCCCTGATTTTCTGCTGCCAACAGTCTCCCCTCTAACTTGATACTTCATTCACAGTGGCTGCATCACCCTCTATCACTTTGCTAACCAGAAACTCAATTAGGTATTATCTTCCAAAAGGTCAAATACGTAACTAGACTAGGAATCCTAATTCTACCAACCAATTGGTTTAATTCTAGTTTTTATATGTACCTTAAATTCTCTCAGGTAAATAAGAACGTTGTTCTCTCTGAAAGCTATCAGTGACCAGAAGACACAGGTTTCTTAGAAAGTTGTTTTCTGCCATTTCCTGGGAGTTTTCTTTGGCTCCTGAGATGCACAAGTTTACACCCTGTTTACCTGGGGTGCCCACTCCTCTGCTAAGCACCCACTTGCCCCTTCTAATGACTCCCATTACCAAGAGAGAGAGGCCTTACTATGTTGTCCAGACTGGGCTCAAGCTGAATAGTTATGACTGTCAGCATGTGCAATCATGCATGGATTACAAGTATACACCACCACATCCAGCTAGAGGTAATTTATTAAAGATCTTTTTACTCTTTTCATGTCGTCTTGAAAAAAATAGTAGACTTGAAAACTTTAAAACTCATCACTATAAACCCAATATAAAGTCTATCTTTTAAATAGAATATTGTAGAGAAGTTATTTTGGGTGCTTTGACCTTATGAAAATGAAATCACACTACATTCCCTAATGTCTATTTTTAAACATAAGAACCACTTTCTTTATTACACATAATGAAACCTAATACAGCTAAGGTACTGATCAGGATTAGCAGCCAGTTTTATGCTGTTTGCTTAAAAAAAGTTTGAAATAAACTGAAATAAGCAACTCACGGGAGTTCCAGTCCTGACTTTGCCTTCACACTATGGTTAGAATCCTAGTTAGGATACTCACTTGCTAAGTTTCTATTTTTTCTTCCATAAAATGAGGGTGAAATTGATCCATTGTAAAAATAGCTCAGATACCAAGTGATAGTACTTGAGTCCATTTTCTTTGCCCTTCCCTTCTTCTGGCCTTTCTCACTCATCAGAAACACAAGTCAAAGGGATGACATCTAAATGTCCTCGTCAAGTAAACTGTTAACAGGAGCCAGGATTTCCCGCCAGGTCCCAGCATGTGATGAGGAATCCTCTACTCCAAGCCAAGGGAGAAGTCTGTAAGCGAACATAACCAGAGGAACAGTAAGGAGTCTTTCAGCACTGGGACTTTAAGAACTGGGGTCCTGCTAGACTCAACAACTTCCTGGGAGTGAGTCATTTTGTCATTGTATGGCCTTTAATCAATGATTTGTGAGATAAGTTGTTTAATGCTTGCCTTTTCAGAGACTAAACTGGA
Source organism: Thryonomys swinderianus (assembly GCA_004025085.1). Taxonomy (NCBI): domain Eukaryota; kingdom Metazoa; phylum Chordata; class Mammalia; order Rodentia; family Thryonomyidae; genus Thryonomys; species Thryonomys swinderianus. The sequence goes on along the minus strand of PVIC010023144.1, from coordinate 19,058 downwards.
AAGATTAGCCATTTTATCTGTTTTGTACACTCCATTTTTACACTGCCTTGCACATATCAAGCCTTCAATAAATATAGAGTAAATATGCTTATTTTCTTATTAGACATTTCTGCAATGCAGACAATTAATTTTATTTATAAATCAGTAATTTTAAGCCCTAGTGAAATCAGCCAGAAAGAAGGAATTTGTTTGATCCTCAGCCTGAAAAAAATAAAAAGAAGGAATTTGTGGCAACTGTAAATTTTTCAAAAAATTTATAACTGACAAAATTGTAAATAACTTATGGTGAACAACAAAGAATTCATATTTCTGCTTAGCATATAGGTTTTCCTGAAGAGAAGCATACTCAAAAGAAGAAAGCAGTAACTGCTCCCTGAGAGGCCTTTGAACATTTTTCTTAGTAGACTACAGTAGTGTCGATTAATCCTCCCACACATCCTTGACTTTAACAGATTAGGATGTGGGATTCTAGAACTAAACCCACTCCAGTTGCCATAATAGAGGATTTTTCTCTAGGCAAAAAGCAATGCCTATTCTTATTCTCCCATCTAGGATCTGGCCACCACAGGGGCACCGTAGGGCTGGCTTTCCAGCCAATCACAAGAGATGTGAATGATGACTGCAGACAACATGATTGAACAATCCTTCGGTACTTAGCACTGTCCCCTCCAAATTCTTGCATTTTCAAAGACACTGGGTATTATTAGTCCCTGTTAAATGGTCCAACAACTAGAAAAATCCTACCTCTCCAACAAGTTCAACATGCCAACTAAATCTGCTTCCAAAGTCGAGTCGACTTGACAGTTCCATATTTATTGCATCAACAAATACTCAGCCATGGAAAATCCTGAGCAATTCAGGATGGAAAAAGAAAACCTGAAACAAAGTAGCAACTACAAACACAAGAGCTAGAACCAGGAATTAAAAGAATATTCAGCTACATGTTATGCCTAGAATACCTCTCTTTCCAGCCACAGCATCACTCAACGAAACATTTCCCACTCTTATTTTAGGAAAAATGTCTTTTTCTTAGTTATTATCTTCAGCGTAGTGCTTATGACACAATGTTGGTGTTAACTACTTCCCTTCCCCAGACAGTGCTTTAAAATAAGGCTCTGCCCCATCCAATCATCTTAAAGTCCATGGTATCTCGTGTGGGGCCGGGCACACAGGACTCACTGCCAATGAGCATTAAAACCCATGGAGTTTTTAATGAACTAACAGGCTTCTGGGTATTATCAGTCTTCATTGTCCAGCATGGTGGCCACCAACCACAGGTAGCAATGAAGCATTTGAAATGTGGTTAGGTAGAATGAATTAAGATGTGCTGTAAGGGTAAAATATAAACCAAATTTCAAAGACGTAGTACAAAAAAATGGAAAATGTCTTCAGAATTTTATACCAACTTCATGCTGAAATGATAATATTTTAGCTATTAGGTTAAATAAAATATGTTATTAAAACTAATGTCATCTGTTTTTTCATTTCTTAAATGGCTCCTAAAATATTTAAAAGTATATGTAGTTGGCATTATATTTCTATTGGATAATGCTGGACTAAACCAAAGATTATTTTCATGTATAAATTACAGGTAGTCTCTTTTATCTGATTCTCTATGTCTTGGTAGGATGGGAATTTGCTTATAATATCTGAATGAAGACACTCATTAAGGTATTCATAAAGCCTGTGTCCAGAATAGCCAAGAAATATATAACTTTATTTTTTTAGATCAGTTAGTATATCTTAGACTTTTGTAGGCTCACTGTTTTAAAGAAAAAAATAGAAATTCCAACTCTTGCTATATTCTTCTATTTTGAATCAGTCTTAGCAAAGCCATGCAATGTCCATCCAGCCAACACTTAAATGGCTCTTCAGTTTCTGCCTTAAGTGCCTCTGTGTTTACCTCTCTCTTCTCTCAGCCCCTGGCATCCTGAGTAGTCAGTCACCCCTCCCCATCCCAGCTCTTTCCACTGACCTCAGGAGACATAGGCTCAAATAACACACTTGTCAAAACCCCTAGATAAGCACATCAGGGAGAGATAGCGTATAAATAGATACACGGAAACAGAGTGCTCTGTACTGATAGTCTAAACCAGTATGAGCTCCCTTTGCTTTTCAAAAGTTTGTTTCCTTTAATGATTAGTTAAATGTACATACTATTAATAATTTTACTTCTGTCAGCTTAGACATATTTTACATAGGCGGCTGCAAAGTTGCAGCTAAAGGTGATTTTTAAGTTTCGGGTACTGCTGCTGCAAAAATCTCCTGAACTTAGAGAATTTAAACTTGACAAGAGATCAATTCAAAGTAAAACTGAGAAAATGTTTCTAAGTGATCTATGGGAAACACTAAAAAAAGTTGGGTTTCATTTTTCTACACTCAGAAAACTACAAATCAAAACAAAACACAAACAAACATGTCTATTTATATTCTCTCACCACACAAGACACCCTGAGTTTGACACATTCAGCAGTGCATGGCACATGCCATGTGTCCAATAAAGAGGAGTTGGAGGAAAATACGAATATACAGGTGTTTATTAGTGAAAGGAATACTGCAGTCTCTTAATCACAAACTTGTTTTTTCAGTACTGTGGATCAGCACCTTGCATTTTGGAGGTAGGCGTGGTACAACTGAGATAAATTTCCAACCACTATAATAACTTTTTCATTTTCTTTGTTGAATAATTATCCCCCCACCCCAGGTACCAGGGATTGAACTCAGGACCTTACACTTATGAGGCAGGCATGGCACTGCTGAGCTAAATCCCTGGACCAAATTTTGTTTTGTTTTTAATCCTGAATATTGTAGTAGACAGAACACAGCTTACAAATTTTATTCAAAGTAAAATTCAAAGTTGTCACCATGACCTACAAAGCCCTACAACCCAGCTGCCTCTGAAGTTTCAGCTCTGCCCAGCCTCCCCTTTGCCCAGTGCTCCAGGAACCTGGACACACTTTCCTGCCTTGGTGTCCCTACACCTTCTCTTGCCATGACCTAGAACAATGACAACCAAGACCTAAGAGTTTTCAGCGATAACAAACACCCCACTTCAGTACATGAGCCTTAGGTTCGCCACCCCTGGCCTAAGAACATGCACTGCTCCTCCTGTATTCAAATGTTACACAATCAGAGAGGTTATCTTCACCCCTATCCAAACAGGATGCCCTGTACCCCCATTGTACTGGCCTTCACGTAACTTCTGATTACACAAAATAGTCCACATTTCTTTATTTACCAAATTGTCTTCTCAAGTAGTAAAGTCTGTGTCAGGAGAGCAGGGATTTTGTCCCTTTTGTCCACTATTAATTCCCTCACAAATGCCTGGCATATCAGAAGGGTTCAATACATATCTATTGAATGAATAAATTAATGAACATTAGACTAAATCCAGATACCTGAGGTCTAGTCCTAAGTCTTCCATGAAAAAGCTGTGTCACTTTGGGGGGGGGGGCTGCCACTCAATTTCTGGATCTATAAAGGGACTGTTGAAATAGGTGTTTCTAAAGCCTCCCCTAGCTCTAATACCCTGGGGATTTTATAAATCTGCCATTACATATGATTTTCTATGAAATCTTAGCAACAGAAAAATGTAATTTGGCATTAACAAGCCACCAGCCCTGTGTGGTGCTCCATGATGATTCAGAGCCCTGCTCCACACTTTCAAGTGTTTCATACACACCTTTTATTCCCCTATCTCTTCTACCCGTTAATGACATAAGTAACCTCTGTTTCTCCACTCAGGAGATGAACATCTTGCAGACAGCAAGGGACTCTCACTGCCTTGTGATTTCTAGCTCCATGCACTGTCTGTGCACAAACATACCACAGATGGTCCATTAGTGAACAAAATACCGCTTCTAAATTATACAGAGAATGGTAGCTATAGCTCATGCTACCTATAGTACCAGGAAGGGTAAATGAAAGGTTTATAAGCAGATTTTTTTTAAAGTTTAATTCCCTGATAGCAAAAGGTGTTAATGCTCACTGTAGAAAACTGAAAAATTTAGATAAAGTTCTAATCAGTGATTATCCCATTACTCAACCACTATTAACCTTTTTAACCATATGGTTCATGTTTATTAACCTTCTACGACTTTTTCTAGTATATCTTTTACTTTATGGTTGACATTATACTAAAATATACTATAAAATGGTTTTTTTAAATATTGCATTTTTATGAGAATCTTCAAAAATAGTATCTTTCAAAAACAGTATCTTTTTATGAAAGAAAAATTTCATAACCAAATAAAAGAATAACAAAAATTACTACACTTTTAACTTTTCTGTGTCCCTTACTCTAAAAACATGACCAGAGTGTAATGTACAGGTTCTGAGGACAGTCCTGACCACTGAGGAAATGTAGACAACTTTCCACCAAGAAGGAGGAGGAAGATTTCCACTATTTCATAAAGATGAGGTTTCTCCTCGTCCTCCACTAAACCTTTGCAGAAACAGTGGGTAGTGACCTGGGCCCACATCTTGACATGTACCTGCTTTATGAGCCAAGGAAATGAGATGAAACTCCAGTGTCCTCCTGTCTAACAGGACAGTCAGTGCACAGAACTGCTGGGTGGGGTTAACGTGAGAAACACAGGCAAGTGCTGGCCCTCACTCCACATGGAGGGGATGGGCCTTCTCCTCACTGTGATGCTCTGGTGCAAGAGCCTGGAAGGAGAGGAAGCACTTCTCATCTCCGTCTTTTGGAAGAGTCCGAGTTCTCACTCACCTTGACTCTCAGAAGAACTCTGCTCAAGTCCTGCTGGCCTCTCCCTATGTCTAGCAAAGGCCAGTGTCCCTTCTCCAGGTACCCACCGTAGTCCCACTTCTAGATATCAGCTTTCTGTGCCACTGCCTCCCTGATCCCTCCTGGAACCTCACTCCCCACCACCCCCCCATTGGCTTACTTTTCTGCAGACATTCCCTACTGTCTGCACTTCGAAATCCTGTTGAGAAATTCTACTGGCTCTTTGTTGCTCACCTATTAAAAATTAGGACCCAAGGGCCAGAGGATTAGCTCAGTGGTTCCGGCACCTGCCTCGCAAGCGCAAGGTCCTGAGTTCGATCCCCGGTAACCACATATAATGCTGGGCGTGGAGTCATGCCCACCAACAATCAACACCGTATACCACAATGCCGGATGTGGTGGCTCACGCCTGTAATCCCAGCACTTGGGAGGCAGAGACAGGAGGATTGCTGAGTTCGCGGCAGCTTGCCTGGGCACCATAGTGAGCTCAGGGCCAGCCTGAACTACAAAGCGAGACCCTGTCTCCAAAAAGCAAAAAAAAAAAAAAAAAAAATTAGGACCCAAAAAGTTTTCCTTCCCTCACCATCTGCCTTCATGTTTCCCCCACTCTACTTATTCTGACTTTGCTGTGCATTTCACAACAGGCTCAAGCAGATAGCAGATAAATAATTTCCTGAACTGCAGGTCCTGACCTTTGTCAAGGCAAGGTGATTCAGCCCAAAGTGGTGCTTTTGACTGTCAGCTGATCATATTTTAGTGAAAATGAGTTTGCAGATTCTCCTGAGCATAAATGTTGACTGGGAAAGATGTGAACACCCCAGGCCCCATTACAGGGAAGGTCAGAGCTGTGCTGGCCCTGTCCCTTCTCAGACCAGCCAGGAATCCCTTGTCCCTACTCCCTGTTCTACATCCCCCAAGTGCCTTCTCCTCTGCTCCTTCCTCAGGCATCTGCTCCCCATCTGCTAAGAGCCAAAGGGTATTTACTCCTCCAAGGCAGCTGCAGCTCTACCTCTTTTCCGCACCAGCTTGTCTTCCTCTAACTTCTTCAGCACAGTCTCATGCTCCCATATCCCTCCTAACTTTTCCATATTTCCTCATGGCAGAGGCAGTGCCTTTTCCCTGCTTGGTAGTTGCTTGTACACATGTGGTTGATGTTCAAGATTTTTCATCTGACTGAACTCGCCCTCACCAATGCCATTCTATGGGCGGCTTTTTTCAACTTCAGCTCTGCTGGTCTTGGTTGGACAGCACCTTTAACTGTGGGGAAGATGGGTAACCTTCATGGTACATCCTTCTGGCTCCTTCAAAACCTTTCCACAGGTGCATGCCTGTCAACCCAGCACGTAGGAGGCTGAGGCAGGAAGTTTGCTCAGAAGGCCAACCTGAACCACATAGCGAGACCCTGTCTTAAAAAGCCAAAAGTAGGAAAACTCCAAAAAGAAATAATTCTTACTATTTCCATTTTAGGACCTACATGAAGGGGAAGAAGATCGAAATATAAGGAGAGCCATTTTTTCCTATAATGGTAATCACATTCATATTCTCTGAAAAGATGATATTTGGAATTAGCGGGAATTTAAGAACACAGTTTAAGGGAACTCATGCTTCTCTCAAAAAAACAAAACAATGGATGCGTGTAGCAAAGTCAGGTTCTAACCGGCGCTGCAGGCCCAGGACACTGCCACCAGCTCAGAGGGACCAAGGCCTCCTCCGCCTGCGTCCTCGGCCCATTCCTCATCCTGGACGGGACGGGTGGATGAGTGTGCTCCAGCACAGCTCTGCCCGGGAAGGACCCCAACCAAGTCAGTCTCTCAGAATAACTCGGGGCCAGGGCCCGGCCACGGGCGCAGGGGTGGTGATGGCGGCCGCCTGTCTCCCGCGGGCCGGCGGCCAGCACCCACTCCCACCCCGCCTCCGTCGGAGAGGGCGGCCCGTGCCTGCACGCCGAGAGGGAGTGGGCCGCAAAGGCAGCACCGGGAACTCACCTGGCGTCGGGCTCGGGCTCGGGCTCCGACTCCGACTCCGTCGTCTCCTCCCCCTCGGCCTCCGACTCCTCCGCGGCCTCCTCCTCGGCCTCCCAAGCCGCCACCCGGCCGCTCTCCCTGTGGTCCTGCCAGGTCGCCATCACCGTCCTCGGAGGCCGCCTGCACCTGCCGGGTGTTCTCCCTCGACTGCGCGGCCCGGGCAGCGGCTCGGGTTCCCGCCGGGGGCGGGCGGCCCGGCCACTCGAAATAGAAGGCGTCAAAGTTTCGCCACAGACTTGGCGGCCGCGCCCTCTCCGCTCCCTCCCTCCGGGCGCGAGCGGCAGTCGGGTGGGGACAGCTGGGCGGCGCCGCGCCACCTCCCGCTTCCAGAGCTGGGGCCTACTTCGGCGGCGGGGGGCTCTGCGCCCCCTCCCAAGTGACTCTGGCTCGCCCGGCCTCGCCCTCCACACCACACCCGCTCTTAGCAGCGTCCTGAAGAGGTCTCACGGCCAGTGACAAAACTGAGGGAAAAAATACCGGCCCAACTCAAGGCTCAGCTCTGAATTCCCTTCACACTTCAAGGGAATAAAACCCCTCCTCTCCAGTGACCTGCGTTGTTCGGCCAGAAACTATCTCCATAATCTCAAACCCACTTTAGTCAAAGGCCGTTTTCTCCACAGCTCGCCGCACACCAGATCTCCTGGAACCAAAACCCCTCACTGGCTTCCCGAGGATGAAGCATTAACTAAAGCCCAAGACCCTAAATCCGAAGAGGCCACACCCTCTCTGGCCCCTTCTTTAGGACTCAGGATTCCCGGCACTGCATCAGGTCACTCCACGCTTCACAATTCCTTCAGCTTGAAAAGCTCTTCCCATCCTTTATTCCCTGGTTCCATTTCTCTGGGGTCCTCAAGTGAAGCTGAGGATTCCTCTTCCAGGTCGCACATTAGACTACAATTGAATCCTCCACCAGGAAACACTATTGTGTGTTTATCACTCACCTTGTCTGCCATCTCCAGGCCATACTCGCCTGTAAGCTGGGAAGTACCTGGCACCTAACAGGAACCTGACAGATGCTTTCTGAAGACAACAGGGTGCTTTGTACACACCTGCTAAGTATGCACAACAGGCAGAGGAATCTTCACTGTGCAGAAAGGAATTCTTTTCATGAGAAGAACCTTACAGCTACGACAACAAATACTTATTTTTAATTATAACATTCTGTTCACAGAATTGTTAGATGTTGAGGAATGGAGCGTGGATATTTCACTGTCCTATCCATACATTAGGTCTGTGGACAGTGAGTACAGGCAGCTTGGATACATCACAGAAGCAACAGTTAATGGGCACAGGAAGCCGAAAGAGCAGAGTCCAACGTTCTACATTCTTTTAACATTAGCTAGGCTTTTCCATCAGAAATCCCAAATGATCATGCTCCTCCAGAAGAATCAATCAAATACTAATCAAAACTACAGGGGGCCGGAGATTTAGCTCAGTGGTTCCAGCACCTGCCTCGCAAGCGCAAGGCCCTAAGTTTGATCCCGGTAACCACATACAACAATGCTGGGCATGGGGACTCTCGCCCACCAGCAATCAATACCACATACCACAGTGCTGGGCATGGTGGTTCACACCTGTAATCCCAGCACTCAGGAGGCAGAGCCAGGAGGATTGCTGAGTTCGAGGTTTGCCTGGGCTACATAGTGAGCTCAGGGCCAGCCTGAACTACAGAGCGAGACCCTGTCTCAAAAAAAAAGAAGAAAAAAAAAACTACAGGTAACCATTATGTTTCTTCTATTTATCTCAAAAATTCTTAGGAACTCTTAATGGCTGCAAGATTTACTTTTGCAAAGACTCTAGTTCAGATCAACCCAAATTTTCACCACCACCACAAAGCACACATCTTTAACTTTCTAACAGTAACAACACATACAAATATACAGATATATAGATAAAAATAGAAAGAGTTAATACTCATCAAATAAGTAAGAAATGGAAAATAAACCTAAACAATTCTCATTCATTAACAGTGCTCTCTTCTGACATATTTGGACTGTCACAAAGTGCATAACCTTGTGTCAGCCACTGGTTTAAACTAAGTTGGTTAACTTCACCTATCTGTCACAGTCAACTGAAAGTAGGAAAAACATGGTCACTGAAAGCTGAAGAGAACAGCAGTGAAGGAGTCCACACCATGATCAATTCTGGAGCTTTATTAGAAATGTAGTAATTTGGTAGGGGGAGAGCAACCTCCACTCTTACCATCCCTGAGATCTGCACAGTACTACTTACACAGTACTATGGCTATTGTTCAAATGATCACCCGGCCTCATCATTAGAATATCAATTATACTCAATACATTCTGATAGTTTCACAATGTAAAATAAAGTTAGAAACTTTTCAAAGAAAAATTCATATAAAAACACAACTGTATCCAAAGTATAGTATTTTACAAATATGTAATTTTTAAAATTCATCTATGTGGAAAAACCTTAATTTCTAACAATGCCAGAAAAACGGGGTGTTTGGCTAGTTAGCCTGATCACAAGTGAACTTAACTTCTTCTAGATTTTGTTTTAAACTAAATAAGCATAACAAATGGATTCATATCAGTTCTAGATAACTATTTTCAAAAGTAAAGACTCCACTGTAAAGGAAACACCTCAGCAATTTCCATCTATAAACTTTATTCCATTTGAAATAAACATTTAAACTTAAGAAAATAAAAATGTGCACCTTTTACAAGTCAAAGGAAAACAAATGTTTTAGCTTTTGAGTTGGTCTGCACAAAATCTCATTAGAGGTACAAACATAGTAGATATGAAAGAAGTTCGAAGTCCTTTTGAAAAAGTTAACTGTTTTCGAGATTACTTTTTATATTAAAATTTATAGGTACTGAACAATTTACAAATATTCACATAAGTTAAAAACAACTTTAATAATACTGCAGCTTTTGTTAGCAGCCACCACCACTGCTTCTGTGTGAAAAATACTTCAAAAGGTATTTTATAAACACTATGTTTTTCTTTATAATTATTTTATCATGTCTTACCTGAAACACTTTGTAGTGGTTTACTGCCACTGCATTCCCGTTTACATTGTAATCCTACAACTGCACACAGAAAAAAATTCTGACTCAGGGCCTGGGATGTAGCTCAGTTAGTGCCACTGCTTGCCTTATAAGTGCAAGGTCTTGAGTTTAATCCTTGGTTCCACCCAAAAAAAAAAAATTCTAATTCTACTAATTGGATATAACCTTAACTTCTATGTTTCAGTTTGTGCTTCATGTCACAGGGCAAATAAAAGCAGAAATAAGTGCACATTGCACTATGCTATCATAAAGCACAGGAGACTTCACCTTTTCAGTCTTTGAAACAACAATAGTTCAGTGACTGCCTTAAATATTCCCATTACCATACTGCAGGCCAAATGTACTGTTTCCACATAAAATCTAAAGCAATATCAAGAGTATATCTAAAGCTTAGAAAGCACTCATGAAATGCTATACAAACACCACCAAGGCCTCAGTCCATTCCAGGGAGGCAAGTGAAGATTCAGGCAACTCTCTAGTATTTCATGACATTCAGTGACTTCCCTGAAATTTTTCTTCAATTTGTCTTGAATGTCCACTTCACTAGAACAGACTGAGACAACAAAACATCTACTACAGGTGTCACTTTAAATTTGATGAATTAGACCCTTTCCAAAACCACACACCTCTTCAGCATTAGCATGTAATAGTTAATTAAAGTCATATCAAAAATCTGATACTGGTTCAGGTAATTTCCCAAAATATATTTTATTTGATCACCTGAAAATTCATGCCCTATTTGAAAATGTAAACATTTTCAAAAATACATTTTTAAATCAAAAGATTTTATTAAGAAATATCATAATAAAATATTCAATCTTTATATGTCTTTTTTAAAAATAAAACATGAAAATAAGAACAATTAAAAAGAAACCATGATGGAGGTAAACAAAATGTATTATGATGTAATTCTTGTTCTTTATTTCTGAGAAGAATTTAAGAAACAGAAGCCAGTTATCTTTTCAGGATAGCAGTTCTCAAAGGTAGTATACTGTTCAAATCTCTTTTGTTTTTCAATCTGTGAAATGACTAAGAGAGAAAGAAATTCAATACAAAAAACAAAATGTTATTTAAAAACTACACTTGCAAATCAAATTTTTCTATTCTTGCTGACAAACTGAGAATGTCAAGGTTTTTCTTTTTCTTTTCTTCTTTTGTGAGACAGGATTTTGATAATTACACAAGCAGAATTTGATCCTGATCCTCCTGCCTCCAACTCTTAAAATGCTAGGATTACAGGTGTGTACCACCAAGTATGGCACCCAAGGCCTAATCTGAAAGATAGTTTGTAAGATTTGCATCTTAACTGTTAAAAGAGTAAAATTCACTTGTGTGACTAAATAATGAAAAGTTATGCCTTTAAAATGAATTTCTTAGTTCTTTGGTCCTTTTCTCCCCTGAAGCAAACCCTCCTATGTCTCATAGTACACCACATTTCTATTCCCTAAAGACAAGAATCTCAGAGGGCAAAACTACTTATGAATATGTCATATCATGAACATAAACAAGTATAATTTTGTTTAATTTTTCAAAGTACTAAAGATAAAACAGCACTACAGTTTCTTATGACAGCAGGGCATGCAGAAGAAAAAGAATAGATTAGACCAGTTTCCTTCTAAGACTATAATAAATTTCCTGATATTTCAAGGAAGGCAGAGTCTATTAGGTTTTATTCAAATGTTTTGGGAGTTTTTAATTCCATAAAAATGTTTATTTCCATGAAAGCAAAGTCATATGAATGAAAACAACTAGTTCTCTCTGAAATTAAAGTATCTGACATCAAGCAATGAATTTCCTACTCTTTTAATGACTTCAAAATTTATTACTCAGGACTATCTTATCCTATTACATAAAATTTTTTCCTCCAGTCAGGGCCTCTACCACTGAGCCACACATACAGGCCCTTCCTCATTTTCAAAGCATTCTAGTTCATTAACATGTCTAAAATTAATGATATACTGCTTACCTTTAAGAATTGATCCTTGATCATGTCAAACTTCTGCTTTTCATGCACAGCTCTGGCCGTGTTTGTTCCATCAAAAGGTTCTGTAGTGTTAAATGTACATATGAAGGCAATTAAAATTAGATTTTTTTTTTTTGAAATGCCAGGGATAAAACCTGGGGTCTGCCTAGCTAACCTATATCTTCCTCCCATTTTGTTTTGGTTTGGTTTGGTTTTTTTGAGACAGGGTCTTGCTATTTAGTTCAAACTGGCCTTAAACTCACTATGTTGCCCAGGCTGACCTTGAACTCATGGCAATCCTCTAGGTTGGGATTATAGGTGTGTACCACTACACCTGGTCCCTATCATTTTTTAACTAGGCTCAATTACATGAAATTGCCAAAATGTTAACACTTCTGATGTATAAAAACAGTAATTTCATATGGTTTATCCTGATATTTTTATCAGTTCTTTGAATATAGAAAAGTTTGTTATAATTATATGCTGTCTACAAAGGTAGCTAGAATTCAGTAAAAGGATGAAAAAAAAGTCAAAGTCATCAGCATATGTATGTTAGATCCAAATGATAAAAGTTCTAAGATTTCTGAAAATTTATAGAGACAAGAACTTAGCCTCAGGAGAATAAAAAGTTAAAGAATAAAACACTGTCCAGAAGAAAGTACTATATCCAAGAGAAGTGCCTGATCGCAAATGTTAAAGAAAAGTAATTTTAAATTTAATTTAAAAGCTGCCTTTGTGCAGCAGGAAAAGGTTAATTGTTCAATAGTGCTGGGAGTACAATGTATGTCTTTAGAAAGAGATATAGTAAGAACAGTAACTCCTGTGAGAAATCTGGTACACAAGACAAAAAAAAAGAATAGCAAGCAGAGCCTAGGAGGAAACATTTGTGTGTGTTCTCAACATCAACCTTCCCCCCCCGACACCACTCACCCTTCCACAATATAGAAGAGTTTACATAGGGAGAAAAAGAACCCACAAGAGGACAAGAAAACTGAAGCTTATATTTAGAACAAGAGGACAGTAAGACATTAGGAATGAGAAGGGATGGCAATGTCATATGGTAAAAATTACTAGAGATTAATAATTTAGATACTTAAAAATAAGAGGAGGGAGTACTTAGAAGGATCGTGTCAAGTGCACTTCTCAAAGGTGAATGACAAATGGATGCCTTCCAATTGAAAGGAAGGGAAGGAAGAAAGAAAAAAAGAGGCTGCTTTGAAAGAACAAAGGGAGTTCAAAGGAAAAACCTAGAAAAGTTCTGAAAAAATAGGAGGCCTAATAGGTTCACTTTGGTCATATTATCAAAGCAGGTTCATAATTTTAAGATTTCCTTTATTTTATATTGCTTAGAAAGATTTTTTAAAAGGAGATATTTTTAATTACAGTATGATTGATTTTTTAATAGAATAAGGCCATATGCCAAACTGCACTAATCATACCACACAAAACACCTTACAGCAGCGTTTAATATTCAGAAGAACACAAATAACTAAAATGAAACTTATTTCACAGTGAAATTTATTAACAAACCAAACACCAAAGCAGATTTAAATTCATAGCCACAAACCTACAATGTTACATATAATCCAAGACCAAAATATTTTCAATATGAGTCTCAACTCACCAAATTTACAAGTCTTCAAAGTGGACTCTACAAAAGCCATTTGTTTTCCTTTCTCTGGGAAAACCTTTCTTAGAGATCTTACCCTCTCCAGAGTCAGTGTCCCACTGATTCACATCAAGTGTTTCTAACATTTACTCAACTACATGTAAATTAAGTTAGAGGACAAAATTATCTTCAGATCACTAAAAGTATAATCAAGTTCATGAAAATCTAGCTTCTATTGTAACAATGAGTGCAAAATAAATTATTTTATATCAACAAAAGAATCATCATATAAAGATTTTATACATATACATCCCCCACACACACATGGTCTGGGGAACTGAACTTGAGCCCTTATGTCTCTGAAGCAGGTATGGCAATATTTGAGCTAAATCCTCACCCAGCCTGTCTTTTATATTTATAAAGCAGCACAAGAACTAGCAGAAGCAATCAACAACTAGGATCTCATCTTATTAAAAAGCTTCTGCACAGCCAAAGAAACCACAGAGTGAAAAGATAACCCACAATATGGGAAAAAAATTTTACCAGCTGATCCTCAAAGGGCTGCTATTTAGAGTACATCAAGAGCTTTTAAAAAATCAGCCCCCCCCAAATTTAAAGACCCAATTCAAAAATGGGCATCTGAAATGAACTGACACTTTTCAGAGGAAGAAGTAAAAGCAGCTAAGAAACATATGAAGAAATGCTCAACATCACTGGTCTTTCGGGAGATGCAGATGAAAACAACACTGAAATTTCGTATCACACCACAAAGAATGACTGCTGTCACGAAGTCAACCAACAACAAACCCTGGCAGGGCTCTGGGGGAAAGGACCCCTTCCCCACTGTTCGTAGGAATGTAGACTAGTGTAACCATTGTGGAGATTCCTCAAAAAACTAGGATCAGAGGTCCCATTTGACCCTGCTATTATCCTACTAGGTATATACATGAAAGAATTAAAAGATTTCTATCACAGCAACATATGTGCACCCGTTTTTATAGCAGCTCAATGTGTGGTAACTAAATCTTGGAAACAGCCCAAATGCCTAACAACAGGAGACTAGATAAAGAAGACAGAGTTTTTTTGTTTTTTAAATAAAATGCAGTATTACTCTACCATAAAGAAAAATAAGTTTGAGTCTTGTACACTCAAATGGACATACCTTGGGGACATACTCCTAAAGTGAAACAAATAGGGTACAGATGTGTAAATACGTATGAGAAACTTAGGTGTAAATGAGTTCTAAAATGAGTGATAGGTATTATAAAATAGTAAGAAAACACTGAAAGGGAAAAGGGGGGATAGGAATAAGTAAAGTAGGGAAATAAATTTGTTAAAAAAAAGGCAACAAACCTTGTGTTTATGGGGACAGGAGGTTGTAGGGTGGGCAGGGGAATAGGAAAAAATGAGAAGTCATGTCATGCATTGGTACAAACTCTCAATGTCAACTGTGATCATACTGAGTATATAAAATGTACCAATAAAATCAATTTTAAAAACGAGTAAAAATCAATCACACAAATGCATAAAAACAGCTCAAATCTTACCAACTAGAAAAATTAATTGCTCAAAATTATTATTTCTACAATTGAAGAATTTTAAATTGTTTTGAAAATTTAAAGCTAAAAGACTTGTAAATCAGTTCAGAATATAAATATATCATCTTTTCACTGAAATACAAACTGTAAATCAATACCATGATACTAAATGAACACTGAAGAGTAGTCATGGAGAACTACCTTCTACACAGATGTATTTATTTCTCCACTCAATATCGTCAGGTCTTGGAATGGCTTTGGCTTCACGTACTGAAATCATTTGACTGTTCCAGCTACAAGAAGAAAAAATTAATGTCAACTATTTTCACAAATTTCCATTTTATTTATCAGTAGTAAAGCCTATCCTTATTTTCTTAAGAAATACAAAACATGCCTCTAAGCCTCAGCACAATGTCCACTTGCCTCCTCTATTTTTTGTCCTCTACACAGCACTTGTCATGTACTTGCTTACTTACTCTGCTGTCAATTATAGCATTATTATTTGCTTCCCCATGTAGAAAGAAAGCTCCAAGATGTGAAGATACTTATCTATTTTTTTATTGTTCAGTTACTTAATACATATCAGGTACTCAATGCACATTTACTAAATTAAATAAAAGAAATAGTAGAGAAAAATTTAAGAAGTACAAGTAAATGAAAAGATATAAAAATCGTTAACACCATAATAAATATTTTTCACTGTTAAAACAGGTATTCTTGTGTTGTTTTCTGGCACTGTTAGACAATTTTTGTTTAGGTACATTTTTTTTATTTGTATGACCTGGGAGAAAATTTTGTAATTTTCTAAAGTAAGCAACTGAATATTGTTTTAAGAACATAATACTCTATGAAAACTTAAAATTATGGTCACATATCAGATTGCAACTGTCAACAGTAAAATTTTATTCAAGTTAAACAGTTTTAGCAACATGCCTGAAGACATCTGTATGTGGTATTCAGAACTTTATATTTTGTTTTTCAAATACTTTCCACGTTTTCCTTTCTAGCAGTTATTACAAGCATTTTTTTCAAAATATTTGGCCTACACAAGAGAAAAATTAATCTGAGAAATGGCTGAAAACTTTTCTTTGGTGGCATTAGCTTTCTCTACTGTTTTGGCAGACTATGACAGGACATTCCAATTACACTCACCCTATTCTTCTTTGATGTATCAGAAAATCGTTTTATTTTTTTTTTTTTTTTTTGAGACAGGGTCTCACTTTGTAGTTCAGGCTGGCCCTGAGCTCACTATATAGCCCAGGCAAGCCTCGAACTCAGCAATCCTCCTGCCTCTGCCTCCCGAGTCCTGGGATGATAGGCATGAGCCACCACACCCAGCACAGTGTTACGTGGTACTAAATGCTGGTAGGCGTGAGTCACCAAGCCTGATACTGTTGTACATGGTTACCAGGGATTGAACCAGGGACGCTGCACTTGCTGGGAAGGCACCAGAACCACTAAACTAAATCTCCAGCCCCAGAAAATCTTTTTTTAAGAATATAATCTTTTAATGCCAGGCATGGTGGCTCACGCCTGTAATCCCAGCACTCGGGAGGCAGAGACAGGAGGATTGCTGAGTTCACGGTGGCACCATAGTGAGCTCAGGGCCAGCCTGAACTACAAAGCGAGACCCTATCTCCAAAAAGCAAAAAAAAAAAAAAAAAAAAAAGAATATAATCTTTGGCCCAGTAAGATATTTGTTTCTTGAAATGTTATGGCTAATTTCTATATTAAATACAGAAGAAAAATCATCTATATTGTGAATTTTGGTTACTGTGAAACATCCTGCAAGTACCCTTTTCTATTTTGTTTTCATCACAAGTAATATGTAAATACATTTTATGAAGAGCTTTCAGTCCTTTCATTTTAGGCTCTTCACATACTGCTGTTCCATTAGTATGAACTCCAAAAAGTCTGGGCATGCCTGTAATGCCAAAAAGTCTAGAAAGCTGAGGCAGGAAGATCACAAGTTTGAGCCCAGCCTAGACAATTTAGCAACTCAGCAAGACACTGTTTCAAAATTTAAAAAGCTTGGGATGTATTTCAGTACAGAGATCCTGAGTTCAATACTCAGAGGAAGGAAGAAAGATGAGACAGGTTAGGACAAAGGAAGGCTTGTGGTGGAATGGAGAAGGGTGGGTGGGTGTGCGTGCGCACGCACATGTGTGTGTGTGTGCGTGTGTGTGTGTATGTGAATCCAAACAGAAAAGTCTCCTCTGCCACAAAGTTTGCAGAATTTTCTTAAAGTTCAGCTGCAGAACATTTCATAGCATGTACTAGACCCTAGAGGTTCAATCTCTAGCACTCCAAAAGAAAAAAACAGAATATTAGAATACTATATCCTGCTTTAAATTATAAATCTTGATTTCTTAATGAAAGGATCTCAATTCTCACGACTATATTTGTATTAACTCCAAACCTGAATTTGTATTATATACTACTACTGAATTCTAAAATGGTGTAAATTCTAAACATTAAGTAATACATATGTGCATTTTATTAATTGTTCCTAACCATGTATTGTTTAAGCTTCACCTAGCCCAGGTAACAGTTACTTAAATGTCTACATAATCTGAAGTACTTAAAAGAAAAATAAAATTTAAGGTTTTTAAAAATGTTGACAGTTTCACATTTATTAAAGGGTAGGAAAAATACACTTTAGAGAGCAAGTTTGGACCAAGTAAAAGTAGGAAAAAAGAGAAAAAAATACAACCTACAAAGTGTTGGGCAGGCTAGCGAGAAGAGTCACAATAGCCAAAAGGATTTTGAATCAATACCATTTAGTCAATGAATTTAAATGTAGATTTAAACTGCAATTTAGAACTATTTTCCTTAATTGATTTTTAAAATGCAGGAGCCATAAATTAATCCCTTTACCATATTAATCCACTCTTAATCATCATTTGCTTGTCAGTCTTTTGAACTTTATAGTCACTTAATACCCTGTCAGTTCACTGTTCCCAGGTCAATTCCAGAATCCTGGCTTCACTTCAAGAATTTTCAATAGCATGACATGATTATTATTTATTTTTATTTTTAAGAGATGTGCTCTGGCTATATTACAGGCTGACCCTGAATGCTTATGTTTAAATATTCTGCGTGCTTCAACCTCTAGAGTAGATGGGTCTATGGACATGTACCACTGTACCTAGCTAAAAATAAATGCTTTTTATATAGCCATCTAAAATATTTGTAACATTTATATTCTTTTAAATTGATTTTATTGGTACATTTTATATACACATTTTGATCACAACCAACATTGAGAGTTTGCATCAATTCCTGACAAAACTTAATACCACATTCTTAAGCAACCTTTTTCAGGCATTTAATCATATCTTTTAAGTAGAAGGAATTTTAAAATACCCCAAAATTCAGAAGAACTTTGTGAATTTTAGTTATTGTGAACCATCTTGCTATCAGAATTCTTTTCACAGTATCCAATCCTTTATATGACTGTAATTCCAGCTGCAGTCAAATTCTGAATATCCTTCATGAACAATGCGGAAGTGCTAAAGGATGAAGTTTTAAAATCTCTTTCCAAGCCCTGTCATCCTAGTTATTATCATTTGATCCAGCAATAAAGTTCCTGTTACTATTATATCAACACATGAATTTACATATCATAATCTTTCTTCTGTCTAACAAACTGATTTTCAGAGCATGTGTATCACTTAACTAATATATATACAAAAGAAATGCATCTTTCTTCTGTGAATTCTTTCCCCTTGAATATTTCCCAGTGCCTAACTAACATAAGCTGTACATGAGATCAATATAGGCTAATAATGTAACAGTTATAGAGACACATGTGCATTTGAATCCACTTCTCCCACTGTGTAATTATAATGCTGTGGTTAAGTTTCACACGTACAAATTCTCTAGACTTGACAGAGGTTTCTTAAGTATTAAAAGTACAAGTCTATTGTTTAAATATATAGGGTACTAGGTAAACCTGTCCTAAACTCTTAAAAAGTAATTCTGGAATACCCATTAAACTTTTCACAATCTCCGTATATCCCACATAATTTTAAATTTTTTTCTCTTTCTCACATAAATGAAGGCTCTGTTTCATCTTTTTTACTTAAGACTTATACATTCAGATCCTGGTAACTCTATACGCCATTCTTTTTTTTTTTTTTTTT